>JAVIAB010000160.1:48797191-48798643 GCA_032433765.1 Megaustenia siamemsis | reverse complement strand
TTTAGCACCGTCTGCCATATCATGTTGCAGTGTTATTCACATATAAATAAACAGAACTTATTTTAAAACTAAACTCCCTAGGTTGTTGATTATAAATAAATAGCCGTGAATTCTTAACATAATTCCATTTTGATATATTTCTACGAAAGTTAGAGGTTCCCCGTCATTTCTTCCTCGCTTGTGATGATGCTGGTTGTTATCGTGGTTCTCTTCGCTCTCTGCTGGGGCCCATCCTGATCAACAACCTCCTGACAGCCTTCGGGGTGCTCCATCCCTTGCATTACGGATACCTCAAGCCCATGCGCATGGCGTTTCACCTGATGTGCTACATAAACGGTAAGAGAAGTAATGACACAATTTACCTGATTGCTACATAACAGGTAAGAGAAGTAATGACACACTTTAACCTGATGTGCTACATAAACAGGTAAGAGATGTAATGACACACTTTAACCTGATGTGTTACATAAACAGGTAGAGAAGTAATGACACACTTTAACCTGATGTGCTACATAAACAGGTAAGAGAAGTAATGACACACTTTAACCTGATGTGTTACATAAACAAGTAAGTGAAGAAATGACACACTTTAACCTGATGTTACATAAACAGGTAAGAGAAGTAATGACACACTTTAACCTGATGTGTTACATAAACAGTAAGAGAAGTAATGACACACTTTAACCTGATGTGTTTACATAACAGGTAGAAGTAATGACACCTTTTATCTGATGTGTTACATAAATAGTAAGAGAAGTATTGACAAACTTTAACCTGATGTGTTACATAAACAGTAAGAGAAGTATTGACACACTTTAACCTGATGTGTTACATAACAGGTAAGAAAGTATTGACACACTTTAACCTGATGTGTTACATAAACAGTAAGAGAATAAATGACACAATTTAACCTGATGTGTTACATAAACAGGTAAGAGAAGTAATGACACAATTTAACCTGATGTGTTACATAAACAGTAAGAGAAGTAATGACACACTTTAACCTGATGTGTTACATAAACAGGTAAAGAAGTAATTACACACTTTAACCTGCAGGTAAGAGAAGTAATTACACACTTTAACCTGATGTGTTACATAAACAGGTAAGCGAAGTAATGGCACACTTTAACCTGATGTGTTTACGTAAACAGTAAGAGGAGTAACTACACATTTAACCTGATGTGTTACATAAACAGGTAATAGAAGTAATGACACAATTTAACCTGATGTGTTCATAAACGGTAAGAGAAGTAATGACACACTTTAACCTGATGTGTTATATAAACAGGTAAGAGAAGTAATGACACAATTTAACCTGATGTTACATAAACAGGTAAGTAGAGGTAATACACACTTTAACCTGATGTGCTACTTAAACAGGTAAGAGAATAAGACACACTTTAACCTGATGTGCTACATAACAGGTAGGCGAAGTAATGACACACTTTAACC
>JAVIAB010000160.1:48712191-48792191 GCA_032433765.1 Megaustenia siamemsis | reverse complement strand
ATATATTTTAATTCGCAGTGTGTACACCTTGTCCACATTCTGTGTGTACTCCAGGTCTACATTCTCTGGGTTCACCTTGTCCACATTCTGTGTGTACACCTTGTCCACATTATGTGTACATCGGGCACTAGTGTTTAATGGTTAACATTTACAAGTGGCAAGATACATCTGACACAGTTGTTAGTCACAGATGTTTTAGTTCGTTTACTCACTTGTATCTTTCCAGGAAAATAAAATACACAAACCTCTTCTATTATACTTTTAAAGTGATTATAAAGAGCTGGATTTAAACATTCAACAACTTTTGCGGTTACAATTAATTGCATTCCCCGAAACTCTCAGATTTGTCAACCTATGATGATTTAGTTACGAGCATTATTCTACTAGATATCATTCACACAGAAGTACTGACTCAGTGTGACATCAGTGTGAAGAATGAGTGACATGTACTAGACTCAGAACATATTCATCCATAAATGCTGCAAAATGTCCGACTGGAACTAAAATGTTACTTCCAGATGAAAACAAACAGCAGTGTACTGGAATGAAACCTGCCCCGGTGCAGTCGACTTTCGCTACTATTTTGATCCTATTTTTAGACTGTGTCTGAGTTTCTTTGTAATGGGGATGGAGAACAAAGCCGCTTGCCCACTTGAATCAGCCATGTGGTTATATTATGTTAGGATCATTATTGCATCATTCCGAACACCCACAGCTGCTCCGATCTTCTCCGCGAACAAGTGAGAATCTCCAAGAAGAAGCATGACCCATATGCATGAACTCCGCTTCACGGCCTGGGGTCCATAAATAAATACAGTTGAACGTGAGTTCAATAACTCAGTACACACAGGATAATCAACCACACAGGCAAATCAACCACACAGGTAAATCAACCACACAGATAAATCAACCACACAGGTAAATCAACTCTTTTGTGGAATCACCAGACAAAGCGTTATGTCAATATACAACTGCTAGAACAAAAATTCAGATAAGAGAGGAGTATCTTGGTCTACGCCCTATGGGCCGGCTACGGCTCGAAAGGTCAATAGATAGATAGATAGACAGACAGACAGACAGACAGACAGACAGACAGACAGACAGATAGATAGATAGATAGATAGATAGATAGATATACTTGGGGAAAGTGGGTGAAAACAGAATTAAGAAAATGTGGAAGACATGGAGCGGTCTTACGAAAATATCAAACAGAACGGCTTGTATTGTTTTTTTGGAAGACCTGTACTCCACAGCCACCGAACCATGTGGATGGTACATTCGTGTACGATGCGTCCCGAGATAAAGCAGAATGAGCTTGTCGCGTTAGATAAGGTCCGAACAGTGTCAGACATTAAATCTGACCATTCAAGCACGATTCGGCTACACACGCAGAGCACAATTCACATGAGGTTTTACGGTAATCTAGGATGTTGTGAATGATTGAGAGATGGTCACTTGTCTTGCCGCTAGGACAGATCGTTAGGTTCTATGTTGGTTCCTCCAAATTGCGAAAGTTCGTGTGTGGTCTATATATGCATGTTTAAACGCTCGCCTATTTATAGTCATTTCGGTTATCGCCCACATTTCAAACTTAATGCCTTCCCGTTGGTGCTTCTTTTCCCCCTTTCATCAAACTCAGAATTTACCGCCAGCCATTACTATGTTAATAGCCTATCTTATCGTGATGTTGATGTCACTTTGTTATAATTGTTGGCAGTCCCACATTTAGCACAAAAACATTATATAATACACAACACATGCGTGCACATACATGTAAACGTTTGTGTCGACTATACGAGTGTGTGCTCAAGTCAATAATAATCGATTACCGGTTGTAATTATTTCAATAACATCGCCAATGTTGTATGAAGCGTCGATTCCCGGCATCATCGTGTAGCTTACCTGTTTGCACCTGCATGTGATGACTACTCTGAAGTTGCCTCTGTTCTGCGCGAGATATCCAGAGCAGTCAATTCAGCTTGTCTATGATTTCTTGTCCCACCTTCTTCTTGGTCTTCCTCTCTCACATCTACCTGGTACCATGCCCACAATCATCTCTAGGTCATTATATCGTTCTATGTGACCATAAAGCCGCGATAGCTCAATGGTTAGTGAACTGGACTACAAAGAACAAGGGGTAGGGTTCGATCCCAACCGACAGCTTCCGGGTTCACCCAGCCATAAATGGTACCGGATTTTTTCTGGGAAAGTAAAGCGGCACAGACGTAATACTGACCACATTAGGGAAAGTAAAGCGGCACAGACGTAATACTGACCACATTAGGGAAAGTAAAGCGGCACATGCGTAATACTAACCACATTACACCAAAAAATCATGTGCCGAAATGTCTGTAAATGTTATGGTCACTAACACCATACTCCCTATACGTCACTTGGCGTGACGGGGGCTCTTTACTTTTTTTATATGACCATACGTATTTTCCTTGTTTGTATGTTTAACTAGCAATTAGTTTTTGAAATTCTGATTCCGTAATGCTCCGAAGTATGTTATCGAGTCATGCGTGTATGATTACTATTCTTCAGGGATAAGAGCAGCAGCAGTGGCACGGACTACACCCAGGTGTATATCCACCAAGACGACAGCACGACACATATCCACTCTTCACTTCTGGAGTCCATGAATTAATACAACGGCCAGCCTACCTGGCACCTGGAATGCCTTGGCTGTTTAGATGGTAAACGCCAGTAAAGATTTATGTTTTAGGCCAGGTAGTTTGCGCAACTGTTTTACAAGAAATCATTTGCTTGGTTCATGTTGCTGAAATTGATGGGATGGCACCCATGGCCTTGTAAGCAGTTACTTACACTGTATGTAATGAGCAACGAGACTAGTGGCTTGAAGATTGTTTTATTGAAACTAGTTGTTAATGTAAAGGTCCGTATATCTGACAATGTTTTCAGTTATAAAAGGGGTCGAACAGCCACCTTATGGGCCATGTTTAGGGGACTCTTTAGTGACATTGGTTTTCTGAGCACTCTTCATTAATACTTCAAAACATAACAATATTATTTTCACTACTCTGAAAAAGGTGAGCGATTGGGAAAGATCAGTAGAAATGTATCAACGGTGACTCGAAAGGTTAGAACAGGTTGAGAGATGAGTAGAAATGTGTCAACGGTGACTCGAAAGGTTAGAACAGATTGAGAGATGAGTAGAAATGTGTCAACGGTGACTCGAAAGGTTAGAACAGGTTGAGAGATGAGTAGAAATGTATCAACGGTGACTCGAAAGGTTAGAACAGGTTGAGAGATGAGTAGAAATGTGTCAACGGTGACTCGAAAGGTTAGAACAGATTGAGAGATGAGTAGAAATGTGTCAACGGTGACTAGAAAGGTTAGAACAGATTGAGAGAGGAGTAGAAATGTGTCAACAGTGACCAGGAAGGTCGAGAGAGAACGAGAGAAATAGAAAGAAATGCAGGGCCGTAGAGAGCAACCATCGACCATGAATACTTTGTCAGTCTGGCCGCTTCTGGTTCTTAGTAGAAAGTTGTTTCCCTGCGGGTATTTTTTAAATTCCTTTTTAAATGAAAATAGAATTTGGTGGGGGAGGCGATAATTATTCTCCCACATTAAATTACTGAATCAACTTACCTGTTCTTTAAAATGATGAAATTAATCTCCGCTCTCTAGTAATCAAATCCAATCAACAAAATGATGAAATTAATCTCCGCTCTTTAATCAAATCCAATCAATTGACCAGTTCTTTAAAATGATGAAATTAATCTCCGCTCTCTAGTAATCAAATCCAATCAACAAAATGATGAAATTAATCTCCGCTCTTTAATCAAATCCAATCAATCGACCTGTTCTTTAAAATGATGAAATTATAATCTCCGCTCTCTAGTAATCAAATTCCACCAACCGATGACCTGTGTTGTGTTCCTCCCTTGTGAAGCTGTCTTCATACCTTGGAGTGTTCTACACTCCTCACCACTGGCCTCTCTGTACTGTTGAAACACGGCCCCACTCTCTAATTAGATCAGGCCTGTGGTTTACCTTTTTTTAATGAAAAACTTGAAGTATCTCACTGGTCTCTCCCATGAGTGGTGATCACTTTCGTCTTGCTATAGTCTAGTCCAGAATAGGGTTTAGGAGAGAGAGGGGGGGAGAGAGAGAGAAAGGGGGACGACTAAAGAGAGAGTGCAGAACATAAAATAATGTGTGAACATTGTTACTACATTTAGATGAGAGAGAGTGAGAAAGTTAGAGAGTATGAGAGAGAAGAGAGAGAGGGAGATAAAGTGAGAGTGTACGAGAGAGAGAGAGTGAGAGAGAGAGAGGAAAGTGAGAGAGAGAAAGTCAGAGAGTGCGAGAGAAAGAGAGAGAGTGGGTGAGAGAGGTAGTAGAGTGAGTGAGAGGGACGAAGACTGAAGAGTGAGTGAGTGAGTGAGTGAGTGAGTGAGTGAGTGAGTGAGTGAGTGAGTGAGTGAGTGAGTGAGTGAGTGAGTGAGTGAGTGAGTGATAGTAGAATATAACCATGTGAGTGCTGATGTTGGCAAGAAGACGTGGAGCGTCAGGTCCCTGTACAAAGAAAACATGGACACAAGACAGAAGATTGTTTTGTTACTACGGCTGATATACAATGAATGTTCGAACAGATCAACGTGACCCTAACACCAGACAAGACAGAAGATTGTTTTGTTACTACAGCTGATATACAATGAATGTTCGAACAGATCAACGTGACCCTAACACCAGACAAGACAGAAGATTGTTTTGTTACTACAGCTGATATACAATGAATGTTCGAACAGATCAACGTGACCCTAACACCAGACAAGACAGAAGATTGTTTGTTACTACAGCTGATATACAATGAATGTTCGAACAGATCAACGTGACCCTAACACCAGACAAGGCAGTGCGAAAACTGATGAATTGTTTAACATCATCAAGTGCCATGTCGACTGGTGCAGTATATGTGTCTCGCTTGGTCTTAATAGATGTATGTCCTTTGTGTTGCGTATGTGCCTGCTGACTTTTTTCTGTGCCATAATAAATTGTAGAATATCTTCTTTCATTATTCTAATTCTCTGTTGACACCAAATTTACGTGCTGCGACTGCATGGTTATGGTTAGTCAATGACCCGGTATCACTGCAAATGAATTAAAATCCACAAAATTGTTCGATCGTACGCGCCAGTGGAATCATCCGAATTAACATCTCATCGCATTGAAGGATCCAAACAAAGAAAGACAGCTGCAGTCCCCATCATAGCAGCTAAAGCACACGTCAAAAGACATAAGGCCAAGCGGCGCCGAAAGTGAACGCAGCTGAACTGTCATTCATCATACGATATCATCATTCATCGTAAGCAATCGGAATATCGAAACACAATCTAGATTAAAAAAAAAAAAAAAACACAGCTCACGGTGTGCACAGAGCACTAAACTCAGTAGCTCCTACAGCAAGCCGGACTTATAAATATGAGGAAACTGCAACAAGGAGCACTTTTCAGACTGAACCTGAATGGTTCCTGCCGCCTATCCGTCACACTGACCGGAAGTCCTGTGATGTAGATGTAGTTTTCATCTGGCCTCATCTCTTTGACAGACGAAGCTCAACAGATCAGTTATGATAATTCATCTCCGTATGGCCACAAAAGAATTTGACTCCACCTGTTCTCCAAATTAAAACAGATTCAAGACAGAGACAAAATAAATTCAGGTTAGAGACAAAACAAATTCAAGACAGATTCAAGACAGAGACAAAATAAATTTAGGTTAGAGACAAAACAAATTCAAGACAGATTCAAGACAAAGACAAGACAGATTCAAGACAGGGACAAAACAAATTCAAGACAGAGACAAGATAAATTCAAGACAGATTCAAGACAGAGACAAGACAAATTCAAGACAGATTCAAGACAGATACAAGACAGAGACACGACAGAGACAAGACAAATTCAAGGCAGATTCAAGACAGAGACAAAACAAATTCAAGACAGATTCAAGTCAGAGACAAAACAAATTCAAGTCAGAGACAAGATAAATTCAAGACAGATTCAAGACAGAGACAAGACAAATTCAAGACATATTCAAGACAGAGACAATATAGATTCAAGACAGAGACAAGACAAATTCAAGACATATTCAAGACAAAGACAAGACAGATTCAAGACAGAGACAAGACAAATTCAAGGCAGATTCAAAACAGAGACAAGACAGATTCAAGACAGAAACAAGATAAGTTCAAGACATAGACAAGACAAATTCAAGACAGAGACAAGACAAATTCAAGACAGAGACAAGATAAATTCAAGACAGATTCAAGACAGAGACAAGACAAATTCAAGATAGATTCAAGACAGTGATAAGACAGGTTCAAGACAGAGACAAGACAAATTCAAGGCAGATTCAAGACAGAGACAAGACAGATTTAAGACAGAAACAAGATAAATTCAAGACAGATTCAAGACATAGACAAGACAAATTCAAAACATATTCAAGACAGAGACAAGACAGATTCAAAACAGAGACAAGACAGATTCAAGATAGAGACAAGACAGAGACAAGACAGAAACAAGATAAATTAAAGTCAGATTCAAACAGAGACAAGACAAATTCAATAGATTCTACAAAGTTCTGCGCTCTGGCATATATAAAGGTTAAAGAAATCTGACCAACAACGATGTCTTCACAATGCAACATATGTAAGACAAATATGGCCTACACAAACCATCTTTGAAGATAAACTGTATTGCGGATCTTAAACACGAAACTAACAGACATCTGAGAATTCAAACATTGATAGAAGTGTGACCACAGAAGAAGAAGACGAAGAAAGAAGAAAAAGAGAAGGAGTGGAGTGGAGAAGGAAGAAGAGAAAGAAATAAGAGGTAATAAATGAGACCGGTTTTGTTATATTTCATGGAAGACCTATGGCTTCCATCGCTACAATTCTATTGGTTTTTTAGTTTGTATTTTTAAATTAAAATTTGAACTTTAAAATATCTTTCTCCGTCTACTATCCCCCCCCCCCTTCCAGCCCAGCCCCCCCCCCCCCCCCCCCCAAACCTCTCCAAAAAATAAAAACAAAAAATAAATTACACAAATAAATCTAAAAGCTGCACGTATATTTATCCATTTCGTTATAAAAAATCTCTGTGCGAGCCTCACGATAAGAAATCCTTATCACCTTATTTCAGTGCTGCTATGAAAACTAGAAGACACGTATGGTCAATGATTATAAGGCAAAAGAGAAGATTATGAATGAGGTATAAGGAGCAAAGAAAGTGAATTAACTGAATGATATGAATAAAGGGCATTAAATGTTGGTTGGGTGGTTAGACCGAGGTGTCGAAATGTCTCGAGTCAGCGTGGAACTATGTGTCTATGATCTACTGTAGGCATGTCTGTTACTATATATATACATATACACATTTTTACATGTGAAATGTTACCATTCATATTGATTGTTACAGTACATTTTTGGAGTGAGATGGTACAATTTATTCTGAATATCAGAGCACGTTTTTTACGTGAAATATTACATATGTTGAATGCCAGAGTACATTTTTAAGCGAAATTTTACAATTTATGCTGAAACTACAGCACTTTTTTTTATATGAAATGTTACATTTTATGTTGAATACATTTTTCCATGAGAAATGTTACAATTTATGTTTAACACCACATTATATATCAATGTAATCAGGTCTGTTTATTGTTATGAATCTGTAGAGTGTATTTTTCTACTTCCCTCTTAAATATATATATATATACATATATGTATAAATCACTAGAAATACACAATAAACCCCGTGTGTTGCATTTGTATTCTAAGTTCTAGTTTAAAAACGAGAACGTGATATTTTTTTTTTGTCATTAATGTTAATACTCAATCTCATGCTATTATATGTATTATAGATGCTTGCTAATGCTCAGTTCAGCACAATGTGTTATTTAAAAATTGAAATCATCAGGAGAACTCTAATGCTAGGAAGTGTTAGTTCCAATGTATTTACCAATTTCATACCTGAGTGAGTTGTGTTTGAAGCACGGCTAGAAGGTGCTCATATATTCTTGAGTTATTGAGTTATTCGCGGGTCATCATCATTGCACTCCGAACATGTCCATGGCTGCTCAGATCCCTCCACAGAAAGTCTCGCAGTGTCCAGCAACTGACGACTCCAGTTCTGTGTTGGTTGATTAGTCTTCTTACACGCCCACTAAGTTTCTCGTTTCTGGCTATATAGGGCGTAATACCCATCTTAACTCTCATCTCTTTCATCCGAAGGAGTGACGTGGACTCATGGTTGTCGAAATTCTTTGTCCTTCCCACTTCTCGGAGGGCATTGATGATGTCCGCCAGATCCACTGGTTGATCGTCTTTAACGACAGCGCAGCTAGCCAACCTGTCCGCTCTTTCATTTTCCCGTACTCCCACACGTCCCTGGACGTAGACAAAGGTGACCTTACATATTTGTTACTTCTGCAATGACCATTGCATATGAACAGATCCCGCCTCAACTTTTCTTATCATGCTCATCCAATAAGTATACAGACGTGGGTGTAGTCTTGTGACACTAGCCAGATGAATGCCTTGGTCACTGCCATCACCTCCATCGTCATGCTACTCGTGGTCATGACGTATGCAACACTGTCCCCCTTGACTATTCTGCCTGCCGAGCGTGTTGTAAATGCCCATGCACTCCTTTGGTGTCATATATTCTTCTCCTTCGGTAAGAGAAGCATGAGTTGTGTTTGAATACAGACATTAACTAGGCAGCACAGCTTAGCAGTAAATTAATACCAGAACCACACAGTTTGTGAGGATAAAGTAACTGCCATTGACTAACACAAAGCTAATTATTCTGCTTTAGTATTGAGTGGCCTCCAATGTTTTGCTCTCATATCGCATTTAATGTTAAGTGACTACGTTTGCCATCATTACCATCAGCGCTGCATTACAACAAAGAATATATAAACACTTGATGTGCTTTTTTATTTATATTGGCAAACTTTATCTAAATTTCTGCAAGTGTTGTAAAATTTACCTTATCGAAAAGTACCTACATATGTGTCTGAGTTATTTAATCATGCCAGCGAAAAGTACCTTAAATTTTATGTGATATTATGTTAATACTAGCAAAAAGTATCATAACATGTGATATTTTCTTGATGCTAGCAAAAAGTACTATAAACTTTATGTGATATTTTGTTCACGCTATCAAAAAGTACCATAAACTTTATGTGCTTTATGTATTTTTTTTCACGCTAGCGAAAAGTACCATAAACTTTATGTGATATTTTGTTCACGCTAGCGAAAAGTACCATAAACTTTATGGGATATTTTGTTCACGCTAGCGAAAAGTGTCATAAACTTTATGTGATATTTTGTTCACGCTAACGAAAAGTACCATAAACTTTATGTGATATTTTGTTCACGCTAGCGAAAAGTACCATAAACTTTATGTGATATTTTGTTCACGCTAGCGAAAAGTACCATAAACTTTATGTGATATTTTATTCACGCTAGTGATGAGTGAACCGCGGAAGGATGATGGATAGTTAAATGAACAAAGCAAATAAGAGACCAGGTTATATCATTTGACAGATCGGTTTATACACACACCAAGTTCTATGTTAACCAAGTTCTATATTTACCAAATTCTATGTTTACCAAGTTCTATGTTTACTGAGTTCTACACCTGAATTTTATTTCTTGGAAAGGTGGGATATGATCAATTTTAGCCCGTCAGTTCATTGTGATGTCATGTAGTTTAGTCCCTTTGTTCCGTAGGATGTGGTGTATTTTAGTCATTCAATTCATTAGTGTGTGATGTATTTTAGCTACTTGCTTCAGTGTGATATGATGTATTTAGCTCCTTAGTTCAGTGGAATGTGATGTATTTTAGCTCCTTACTTCAGTGGATGTGGTGTATTTTAGTTCTTACTTCAGTGGAATGTAATGTATTTTAGCTCTTTGCTTCAGTGTGATATGATGTATTTTAGCTCTTTAGTTCAGTGGGATGTGATGTTTTTTCCACTATTTAGTTCAATGCGATGTAATATATTTTCACTCCTTAGCTCAGTGGCATGTGATGTCAGTATTAAGCTCTTACCTCTTTATCTCCTAAGAAATTAACCCTTTTCGATTTCAAACAACTTTTCATGCGAATCAACGATTTCGAAAAACAAAGATAGGTTTGTTTAGCTTTGATTCAGCCTCACCTGTTTTCGACCTAATTACTAAATAATGAACTGGCCACACTGACCCTCCCATTTTCCGTTTTGCGCACCAGATTCTCGCTTTGACCAATTGTTTTTCTCTCTTAATATCATTCTTTCATTTCCTGATCCCGCCCACTGTTCCTTGTAAAATGGCTTTGGTTAAATCGTTAGATTTGGTGACATTCTCATACCAACATAATTGCGTTTTGTAGGAGCGTAAAATCTGGAAGGTGTCTCGGGAAAGTCTAAGGCTACGGGAGTAAATCTAGACGGAGAATATTGAGGGAAGGGCCTTAAGTCAGGAAACTGAGACGTGTACACTAAAAAGTTGATGACATCTTCTGCTCGGCCCACTCATGATTTGCCTCTTCTTAGCCTGACACCTTTCCCTGTATTGAGCTAATGGTGCAATGGATGCTCTTTATCTGCACTTATCTTCATGTATGCTAGTGCCCTCCAGGTCTTGATCCTGTCATCCATGGTTGGAAACTCAAGAAGATACCTCATTGCTACACAGGGAGTGTTCCTCGTACACCCCAAGATAGCGTATAGCTTCAAACTGTATTTTCTCCAGTCTGTCAATTTGCGTTGTACTGACAGACAGTAAGAAATGCCAGAGTGTACTCGATTGGTGTGACTTTACGTGATCTGTGAGACCCAATGTCTAGCACTCACGTATAACGACAAAAAACACGTCTCCTGCGTATTTAAGCACGTTAAAGATCACTTAACAGTTACAAATCGAGACGATTACCAAAATTTACCCCAAAAAAATGACCGCTGCCCTGTCACCAATGTTTACATTAGAAATCTACCCACGCTGAGCACGGGTGTTTCACCGAAAGGCGCAAAGATTGCATCGCGCTGTAAATTAGCGACACAACGCATTCACACCCAATTAAAACGCTAAAAAGAAGACTTGTTACGTTCTTAATCGCTGAATCCTAACACCTGTGGTCAACCAAGATTTGTTGTTATGTCCGTGTGTGGCCTAACCTTAACAGCGTCAAATGTATTTACAGCTTCGACTGTATTTACGTCCAAATTAGTAGAGACATAACAACAATAACTTGAAGTTCAGCTGTTCCACACATCCTTAATCTATGATCTAGGAAACATTCGGGGTGTAACGTTGGATGCAGTTTACGTTATGTCTCGTGAAAGTCGCTCTGCTGAGGCCGATTCTCTACCCATTAAGCCATCAAGTGACCATGCCGAAACCAGTCGTTATGTGTAGACTTATTCTTGATTGCATGGTGTAGGGGCTTTTTCTTTTATATCTGGAGAGATTAGTTTTTGTCTCGAGTTTGATTGATTGATGTAGGCAAGTATGTATTTTATATCTGGAGAGATTGATTTTTGTCTCAAGTTTGAATGATTGATGTAAGGGATTTTGTATTTTATATCTGGAGAGATTGGTTTTTGTCTCAAGTTTGAATGATTGATGTAAGGGATTTTGTATTTTATATCTGGAGAGATTAGTTTTTGTCTCGAGTTTGAATGATTGATGTAGGCGAGTTTGTATTTTATATCTGGAGAGATTAGTTTTTGTCTCGAGTTTGAATGATTGATGTAGGCGAGTTTGTATTTTATATCTGGAGAGATTAGTTTTTGTCTCGAGTTTGAATGAATGATGTAGGCGAGTTTGTATTTTATATCTGGAGAGATTAGTTTTTGTCTCAAGTTTGAATGAATGATGCAGGCGAGTTTGTATTTTATATCTGGAGAGATTAGTTTTTGTCTCAAGTTTGAATGAATGATGCAGGCGAGTTTGTATTTTATATCTGGAGAGATTAGTTTTTGTCTCAAGTTTGAATGAATGATGCAGGCGAGTTTGTATTTTATATCTGGAGAGATTAGTTTTTGTCTCGAGTTTGAATGATTGATGCAGGCGAGTTTGTATTTTATATCTGGAGAGATTAGTTTTTGTCTCAAGTTTGAATGAATGATGCAGGCGAGTTTGTATTTTATCCCCGGCAAAAGAGCCCCTTGACTATGCCAGGATTCCATCCAAAGTCTGCCTGGTATAAACCTAGCCTACTCAGCCATATCTCCCTTCTATACATACCTGGGATGGTATTTCAACTGCCAAAGTTGTTGATTGTGCAGATAAAATTATATGTATATTTTGCTGCATTTCATATTTATATGCATTTTTGTTCACATGAACATTGACGATACGAGGACGCACTCAGGAAACACATGACAATCACAACAGGCTCATATTAAGTTCCAAAACTGCACATGGTCACTGTTAACACCCCCTTTTTTCCCTAACAATCTATTTTAAGCTTAATATAAAATTACTTGTACACTTAAAAATGTGTTTTCATGTATTGAACCCATGTATCCCATTTTGATGACTGCGAATCGTCACTAGCAAATGAGAGACAGAACAAAAGCTTTACTTCTCACACACACACACACTCGATGTCCGTAGACGTCAATGACACGTCTCATGAAGATGACAATGAAAAACCTCATGGAGACGACAATGACACATCTCATGAAGATGACAATGAAAAACCTCATGGAGACGACAATGACACATCTTATGGAGATGACAATGACACATCTTATGGAGATGACAATGAAACATCTCATGGAGATGACAATGAAAAACCTCATGGAGACGACAATGACACATCTCATGGAGATGACAATGAAAAACCTCATGGAGACGACAATGACACATCTCATGGAGATGACAATGAAAAACCTCATGGAGACGACAATGACACATCTTATGGAGATGACAATGACACATCTTATGGAGATGACAATGACACATCTCATGGAGATGACAATGAAAAACCTCATGGAGACGACAATGACACATCTTATGGAGACGACAATGACACATCTTATGGAGATGACAAAGACACATCTCATGAAGATGGCAATGACAAACCTCATGGAGATGGCAATGACACATCTCATGGAGATGACAATGAAAAACCTCATGGAGACGACAATGACACATCTTATGGAGATGGCAATGACACATCTCATGAAGATGACAATGAAAAACCTCATGGAGACGACAATGACACATCTTATGGAGATGACAATGAAAAACCTCATGGAGACGACAATGACACATCTCATGGAGATGACAATGAAAAACCTCATGGAGACGACAATGACACATCTTATGGAGATGGCAATGACACATCTCATGGAGATGACAATGAAAAACCTCATGGAGACGACAATGACACATCTTATGGAGATGGCAATGACACATCTCATGAAGATGACAATGAAAAACCTCATGGAGACGACAATGACACATCTTATGGAGATGACAATGACACATCTCATGAAGATGGCAATGACAAACCTCATGGAGATGACAATGACACATCTCATGGAGATGACAATGACACATCTCATGGAGACGACAATGACACATCTTATGGAGATGGCAATGACACATCTCATGGAGATGACAATGACACATCTCATGGAGATGACAATGACACATCTCATGGAGACGACAATGACACATCTTATGGAGATGACAATGACACATCTCATGGAGATGACAATGACACATCTCATGGAGATGACAATGACACATCTCATGGAGATGACAATGACACATCTCATGGAGACGACAATGACACATCTTATGGAGATGACAATGACACATCTCATGGAGATGACAATGACACATCTCATGGAGATGACAATGACACATCTCATGGAGATGACAATGACACATCTTATGGAGATGGCAATGACACATCTCATGGAGATGGCAATGACACATCTCATGGAGATGGCAATGACACATCTTATGGAGATGACAATGACACATCTTATGGAGATGACAATGACAAACCTCATGGAGATGGCAATGACACATCTCATGGAGATGGCAATGACACATCTTATGGAGATGACAATGACAAACCTCATGGAGATGGCAATGACACATCTCATGGAGATGGCAATGACACATCTTATGGAGATGGCAATGACACATCTTATGGAGATGACAATGACAAACCTCATGGAGATGGCAATGACACATCTCATGGAGATGGCAATGACACATCTTATGGAGATGGCAATGACACATCTTATGGAGATGGCAATGACAAACCTCATGGAGACGACAATGACACACCTCATGGAGACGACAATGACACATCTTATGGAGACGACAATGACACACCTCATGGAGACGACAATGACACACCTCATGGAGACGACAATGACACACCTCATGGAGACGACAATGACACATCTTATGGAGATGGCAATGACACATCTTATGGAGATGGCAATGACAAACCTCATGGAGACGACAATGACACACCTCATGGAGACGACAATGACACATCTTATGGAGACGACAATGACACACCTCATGGAGACGACAATGACACACCTCATGGAGACGACAATGACACATCTTATGGAGATGACAATGACACATCTCATGGAGACGACAATGACACATCTCATGGAGACGACAATGACACATCTTATGGAGATGGCAATGACACACCTCATGGAGACGACAATGACACACCTCATGGAGACGACAATGACACACCTCATGGAGACGACAATGACACACCTCATGGAGACGACAATGACACACCTCATGGAGACGACAATGACACACCTCATGGAGACGACAATGACACACCTCATGGAGACGACAATGACACATCTTATGGAGACGACAATGACACACCTCATGGAGACGACAATGACACATCTTATGGAGATGGCAATGACACATCTCATGGAGACGACAATGACACACCTCATGGAGACGACAATGACACACCTCATGGAGACGACAATGACACATCTTATGGAGACGACAATGACACACCTCATGGAGACGACAATGACACACCTCATGGAGACGACAATGACACACCTCATGGAGACGACAATGACACATCTTATGGAGATGGCAATGACACACCTCATGGAGATGACAATGACACACCTCATGGAGACGACAATGACACACCTCATGGAGACGACAATGACACATCTCATGGAGACGACAATTAAACATCTTATGGAGATGCAATGACAAACCTCATGGAGATGACAATGACACACCTCATGGAGATGACAATGACACATCTTATGGAGATGGCAATGACACATCTCATGGAGATGGCAATGACACACCTCATGGAGACGACAATGACACATCTCATGGAGACGACAATGACACATCTCATGGAGACGACAATGACACATCTCATGGAGACGACAATGACACATCTCATGGAGACGACAATGACACATCTCATGGAGACGACAATGACACACCTCATGGAGACGACAATGACACATCTCATGGAGACGACAATGACACATCTCATGGAGACGACAATGACACATCTCATGGAGACGACAATGACACATCTCATGGAGACGACAATGACACACCTCATGGAGACGACAATGACACATCTCATGGAGACGACAATGACACATCTCATGGAGACGACAATGACACATCTCATGGAGACGACAATGACACACCTCATGGAGACGACAATGACACATCTCATGGAGACGACAATGACACACCTCATGGAGACGACAATGACACACCTCATGGAGACGACAATGACACACCTCATGGAGACGACAATGACACACCTCATGGAGACGACAATGACACACCTCATGGAGACGACAATGACACACCTCATGGAGACGACAATGACACATCTCATGGAGACGACAATTAAACATCTTATGGAGATGCAATGACAAACCTCATGGAGATGACAATGACACACCTCATGGAGATAACAATGACACACCTCATGGAGACGACAATGACACACCTCATGGAGACAATGACAAACCTCATGGAGATGACAATGACACATCTTATGGAGATGACAATGACACATCTCATGAAGATGACAATGACCAACCTCATGGAGACGACAATGACACATCTTATGGAGATGGCAATGACATCTTATGGAGATGGCAATGACACACCTCATGGAGATGACAATGACACATCTTATGGAGATGGCAATGACACATCTTATGGAGATGGCAATGACACATCTTATGGAGATGGCAATGACATCTTATGGAGATGGCAATGACATCTTATGGAGATGGCAATGACACATCTCATGGAGACGACAATGAAAAACCTCATGGAGACGACAATGACACATCTTATGGAGACGACAATGACACATCTTATGGAGATGACAATGACACATCTCATGAAGATGGCAATGACAAACCTCATGGAGATGGCAATGACACATCTCATGGAGATGACAATGAAAAACCTCATGGAGACGACAATGACACATCTTATGGAGATGGCAATGACATCTTATGGAGATGGCAATGACATCTTATGGAGATGGCAATGACACATCTCATGGAGACGACAATGACACATCTTATGGAGATGGCAATGACACACCTCATGGAGACGACAATGACACATCTTATGGAGATGGCAATGACACACCTCATGGAGATGACAATGACACATCTCATGGAGATGACAATGACACACCTCATGGAGATGACAATGACACATCTTACAGAGATGGCAATGACACATCTTACAGAGATGACAATGACACATCTTACAGAGATGGCAATGACACACCTCATGGAGATGACAATGACACACCTCATGGAGATGACAATGACACATCTTACAGAGATGACAATGACACATCTTACAGAGATGACAATGACACATCTTACAGAGATGACAATGACACATCTTACAGAGATGACAATGACACATCTTACAGAGATGACAATGACACATCTTACAGAGATGACAATGACACATCTTACAGAGATGACAATGACACATCTTACAGAGATGACAATGACACATCTTACAGAGATGGCAATGACACATCTTACAGAGATGACAATGACACATCTTACAGAGATGACAATGACACATCTTACAGAGATGACAATGACACATCTTACAGAGATGACAATGACACATCTTACAGAGATGGCAATGACACATCTTACAGAGATGACAATGACACATCTTACAGAGATGACAATGACACATCTTACAGAGATGACAATGACACATCTTATGGAGACGTTTGGAGATGACAATGACACATCTTACAGAGATGGCAATGACACATCTTACAGAGATGGCAATGACACATCTTACAGAGATGGCAATGACACATCTTACAGAGATGACAATGACACATCTTACAGAGATGGCAATGACACATCTTACAGAGATGGCAATGACACATCTTACAGAGATGGCAATGACACATCTTACAGAGATGGCAATGACACATCTTACAGAGATGGCAATGACACATCTTACAGAGATGGCAATGACACATCTTACAGAGATGGCAATGACACATCTTACAGAGATGGCAATGACACATCTTACAGAGATGGCAATGACACATCTTACAGAGATGGCAATGACACATCTTACAGAGATGGCAATGACACATCTTACAGAGATGGCAATGACACATCTTACAGAGATGGCAATGACACATCTTACAGAGATGACAATGACACATCTTACAGAGATGACAATGACACATCTTACAGAGATGGCAATGACACATCTTACAGAGATGGCAATGACACATCTTACAGAGATGGCAATGACACATCTTACAGAGATGACAATGACACATCTTACAGAGATGACAATGACACATCTTACAGAGATGATAATGACACATCTTACAGAGATGACAATGATACATCTTACAGAGATGACAATGACACATCTTACAGAGATGACAATGACACATCTTACAGAGATGACAATGACACATCTTACAGAGATGACAATGACACATCTTACAGAGATGACAATGACACATCTTACAGAGATGACAATGACACATCTTACAGAGATGACAATGACACATCTTATGGAGACGTTTGGAGATGACAATGACACATCTTATGGAGATGACAAGCCAAGTAAGAATGCAATGTTATACAAACTAGGAATACTTGGATGTGAAAGTTACAGGGAAAGTGTCTGGGGCAACATGCCACATTAGAGAATAAGGTTGAAAGCAAAGGTATGATGATGGTGTTAATGATGACAAAGATACCACAGATTGATGCTAGCCATTGGCTCCTGTACCCCGGAAGGTGATGGGCACAATGGTCTTATTGAATTCCCGGGTTCTCCTGAAGATGTCTGAGTGTCTCCTGCCACGATACAGACCCCAGCACTGTGGAGAATGCAGTGATCCTTGTCCACTTTCACACAGATTGTTACCGGGGACACTAATGTGAGACGAAGTTGGTCAGCAGATCAAATGTTTATACTACTGTAGCAGCCATAGAGACCATTGCTTCTTCCTTCACCTTTCAACCCCATGTCGAACATTGGTCTTCAACAAACACCTTCTAAGCCATCCTATTTCTTGTCATTCTTTTAAGATCGTTCCAATGTCTTCCCCATCATCTTCATCTCTGCTTCCAGTTTTTTTTTTCTCACATATATCTTGCGCTTCCTCTTTGTTTCATCCCCTGGGGATTTTTAAAAAAAAAGGCCTGTCGTGTAATACTCTCAGTTGGTTTCTGCAATGAGTGTCTTATCCATTGCCTTGTCTTTGTCGTATCTCTTTGTCCGCTGGTATTTGACTGGTACTGTTGGACCACTGCTTAAGCTCCCTTAAATAACAAAAATCAACATTAATTTAAAGGAAGAAATGACATCAAGAGATAGGCATATGCCAGAATCTACCAACAATGAACAAGAATGACGTCACCTGAGATGCACTGAGACCAATCTTCAATGCAGTTTCCTAGTAACTTGAATGTTACATTTCTGAGTTAATTGTTAAAGTAATCACCTTGTATATTGTATAACATACACTGACAGTTAAATTTGGCTTTCAATTTTAAATACAGCGATTGTAAATACATGAAGACCAGGGATGTGTCTCTAGATGCCAATATAATGAACTTATCTAGAAATATCGCCCATAATAAAATAATTTTGTATGCTGTTTTTTGTATTTTGTTGTTATTCAACGATTGTTGAATGTTGTAATTCTGATAGTAACGTCATTCTTGTGCTAGCTACTGCAGGTGCATTAGATCATCTCTTTGTTCCATGATCACAACCTACGTCATTCTTGTGCTAGCTACTGCAGGTGCATTATTCCTCTTTGTTCCATGATCACAGCCTACGTCATTCTTGTGCTAGCTACTGCAGGTGCATTATTCCTCTTTGTTCCATGATCACAACCTACGTCATTCTTGTGCTAGCTACTGCAGGTGCATTATTCCTCTTTGTTCCATGATCACAACCTACGTCATTCTTGTGCTAGCTACTGCAGGTGCATTAGATCATCTCTTTGTTCCATGATCACAACCTATGTCATTCTTGTGCTAGCTACTGCAGGTGCATTAGATCATCTCTTTGTTCCATGATCACAACCTATGTCATTCTTGTGCTAGCTACTGCAGGTGCATTAGATCATCTCTTTGTTCCATGATCACAACCTAACAAAGTGGTCACTGGCCTATACTCATTGCTTTGTCATTTGCTACAATGTTGCTACGTATATTTGTTCTTGTACTATTTTCATTACGTTCCCTATGATTAATTTATTTTTAACCATTTTCATTGTAATCAGACACTGTCCATATACTAAAAGATACACTCTATGGACAACTGGCAGATGGCAAAAGGACTAGTGGGCGACCAAAACTTCGATTTGTAGACGCGACATGAAGACCCTGAACATAAACCCTGCAGCCGGGGAAGAAATAGCTGCAGACAGCAATCTCTGAAAACACATTCCAAAGCTGAATTTGAAGCAAATTTTTGTAGGAGGTGGTAGTCATCATAGATTGGTGGTTTTTAAAATGTGTGAAACTCTGAAGGAGTTGCTTTTTTTAAAGATTCAACTGATAAAATATACCTGGTAGAATATAACAATGTGAAGATCATCATCGAGTGCCTTCTCCGCAACGTGGGTTGGCTACCATGGAGCGCCATTCGGCTCTGTCTCTTGCTTTGATGGTGCAGGTTGAATGTGAAGATATGAAGAACTAATTCTTCTAATATTTTCTTCTACTTTTTTCCTTCCAATTCCACATGGAGCAGATGTCTTCAATTTTACTCCTTATGAAGCCTTATTTACATTGTAGACTGATATGAAATATACTTCTTCGCGTTCAACCCTTAAGGAGCACAGCTTCACTTTCAACCCTCTTTTCTTCTTGTCTTCCTTTTCAACCTTTATAGTGCATGTCTTCACTTTAACCTTTATGGAGCACGTTTTCACTTTCAACCTCCATGGAGCACATCTTCACTCGCAACGCTTATGGAGCACATGTCTTCATTTTCAACCCTCATGGAGCACATGTCCTCACTTTCAACCCTCATGGAGCACATGTCTATGCTTTAAACCCTCATTGAGCACATGTCCTCACTTTCAACCCTCAAGGAGCGCATGTCTTCACTTTAAACCCTCATTGAGCACATGTCCTCACTTTCAACCCTCATGGAGCACATGTCCTCACTTTCAACCCTCAAGGAGCGCATGTCTTCACTTTAAACCTTCATGGAGCATGTCTTCATATTCAACTCTTATAGAACATATGCTTTCAACAACATTTCTTGAACCTTCTTTCTTTATCCATTTACTTAAGATCACTCCATTTCTTCCCCATCTTTATCTTCTGTTTTAACCACTTTCCAAGTACTTTTTGTCCTTCCCTCCTCCTCTCATCATCATCTTGTGCTGTCTTCACACTGAAGGTTGCACAGCAGCAACACAAATGTAGCGCTATTTCACCCTGCCTCTTGCCTTAATGTGATGCTCCGATACAGATTCCCCTGTCAATCTCTTTAAGTTATCTGCTCACTTTAGCCCTTGTCCTGCATCTACCTTGTTTACCTTTTATTTTCCCTTAATGACCTTCTGTAGGTTACTCCCCAAGGGATTTCAAAAAGGGAACATCGTGTCATAGGTTGAATCCTGTAGTGCACAACGCAGTGCAACGTATACTGCGCAATGTCAGTGGTACATCCTGTTCTAACTGCTGTTTGCCTGGTCACAGCCAACAATATAGATATAAAATTAGCTGTGACCTGTTATAGATATCTATGTTAATCATTTTCTCATACCATATCCCTACTTTTATTCTGTGCAGGTGTCCATAACAAAATTGTGCATCTTTCTAACCGCCATTTTTACGGCTTCCCTTGCACAGTTAATACAATGAAACTGTAATCTTGACATTGAGGAAAATTTGGACTCAATCGCAGTACAAGTTAAAATGGATGACTGTAGCCACAAACAGTGTTTAACCAATGAGCTACTGCACGTTGACACACGCTATGTACAATCTGCAGAAATGGCACAGGCACTCCAATATAGATACAGCTGTTTTACATGTATACTTCAGTTGTCTTGTTCATTTTTATAAATATAATCTGTGTACGATTCTTCACTTCTGTAAAGAGCAATGAAATTATAAGTGTTAACAAACTGTTATGAAGTCATGATGTATTTGTTATCAAGAACATTATGGTTACCAAATGGTTTTAAAACAGCTCAATTCGTGAATTAGTAATTGACATAGTTCTTACTACATCAGCTTCTGGGCAAGGTCTCAGATCTACCACTGGGAATTTCTCTCTTTGAATCTGTGGTTTCTACATGGCTTTACCCTCCACTGCTTCCTGGCTAGTAAGCTCTAATGTCTAGTGCTCTGGCTAGTGGCAATAAACAGGTGGTCCAATGTGTACATTAACAAGTCTGCTGGCAGTTAAAAGTAGTAAAGAGTAGACCAAAATAAAGGTCGCTGCCTGGGAAAAAAATGTTAAATCAGAAATCCATCTATGCTGAAGACAGATGTGTCAGCCCAAGAGGCAGAGATGCTGGTCACAAGTTATTTAAGTTGGATATGCAATGAGAAGAAATGACTAGAGAATTACAGAGTATGCCCTCAAAGGGGAAACAAAAGAAGAGAGAGAGAGTCAGACCTTGGGAGACACTGAGAAGAGCATGAGAGAGACAAAGTCAACAGGTATTGATGTCCTTATTGAGGCTGACAAGTCTGCTTGGACTTACAGCAAAATACACTTTGGGACCTGCGTGACATATGATGTCACTGGAAGGATGCAAGATGAATGTAAAAAGTACTGTACCAATAGCCAATCCAGCTTTATCATTATTTGGTAATTATTTCTAATGCTTAAACTACTCCTGAACCAACAGTAAGGGTCAAGTGATATAGTCTCACTTTAATTATAAAGAACAAACTATACATCTATAAACATACTTAATAAACTTTATATTTCTCTCTAACATGCATATACAAACATATATACAAAGTTTCTCAATAAAATCACCTCTAGAAATCTTTATTTTTAAAAAAATGTAGAAAAAACAAAGTACACAAGAAAAATAAATGTAACTTGTAACTATTTTATCACGTACGTTCAATATGGTAAAAAAATGTAACATAATTGTCGCTGATCTTCAGTGTCATGTTACAAATGTTTTATAACATTGAAAAGTTCTCATTTCTTCATGATGGGCAACAGTATCCTAGAAGTGATACACGTCTTTACTGCATCATTCATTGCTGCTAGAGTTGACACTACAGCATTTAGGACCACCCAATATTTCTGATATGAAATGTGTGCATGCCTGGGGTCCCATTAGTTCACTGGTTGAATTTCATTCAAACTGTACTAAATCTATCTACTCTATTGCCTGAACTTTTCAGTCTGCATCAATCGTTGCTGTACTAAAGACACTTACACATGCACCGTTTGTATGGTTGCAACAGCACAAAATTAAACACAGGAACCTGTACCATACTGTAAGGATGATGTTGTAGACTACTCATAGAAGATGGAACCAGCCTAGTGAGAACAAGAAGTTTGATTCACTGATGGAGTTTGATTACTGAGAACAAGAGGTTTGATTCACTGATAGAACTAGTCTACTGAGAACAAGAGGTTTGATTCACTGATGGAACTAGTCTACTGAGAACAAGAGGTTTCATTCACTGATGAAACTAGTCTACTGAGAACAAGAGGTTTGATTCACTGATAGAACTAGTCTACTGAGAACAAGAGGTTTGATTCACTGATAGAACTAGTCTACTGAGAACAAGAGGTTTGATTCACTGATAGAACTAGTCTACTGAGAACAAGAGGTTTGATTCACTGATAGAACTAGTCTACTGAGAACAAGAGGTTTGATTCACTGATAGAACTAGTCTACTGAGAACAAGAGGTTTGATTCACTGATAGAACTAGTCTGCTACGAACAAGAGGTCTTTCTACTGACTGACTTGTGGGTTCATTCAGCATTAATTGTGGGTACCAGAGGTTTTATCTGGGAAAGGGGACAAAAATGGCCTAGCATAATGCTGATCACATTGTCTAAAACAAATGTGCTAATGATGAGAGAAATGTGGACGCTAACATGCAATTTCTAAGTCATGTTCGAGGTGTGATATTTTCTTCTCTTCTTCAATGATGATGTTGAAGTCATAATACCCTAAATAAAAAATCTTTCATTAAAAAAAATTAAACTTTATAATTACTTCCATAAATTTAACAATTTTTAAATGCAATCTTGCTCCACCATAAACAACCTACCTAATAATTGTCATACTCGAATAATTATCCATTAATCTCACCCATTAATGGATGCTTATGCAGAATAAAAGGATGGAAACGGCAGAACAAAATCACTAACATAGAATTGTGGAAATGTATCAATCAAATACCAGTGGATAAAGAGATACAGTGAAGATGATGGTGAAGAAGCTGCAGAAGCCAATTGAGAGTATTGCACAGCAGGCTCTTTTTTAGAACCCCCAAGAAAAAAGACAAATAGGAAGACGAAGATATTCTTTGAAGAAGACAGATGGAAGCAGAGATGAAGATGATGGGGAAGACATGGAATGATCTTAAAAGAATGGCAAGAGAACGGTTTGGAAAGTGTTTGTTGAAGACCTATGCTCCACAGGGAGCTGAAAGGTAGAAGAAGAAGGACAATTAGAAAAAGAACTGAACTATTATATTTTTCTAAAACTGCTACAAGACAATGAAACAGTTTTACAAATTAAAGTCTGAGTCATCTCTAGCTCTTCAAATCAACTCCTGCAACTCAGCTCCATAATAAAGTAAATTTGCATACACAAGTAACTGCTATCACTAAATACAGCAGTCAATCTTAATGTTCCCAGCAACCCCTCAATGCTGAAAGGCAAATGAGGAGGGAAAGAAGAAGAATCTTAATGTTACTTCATGATAAGCTATCTGTTCTTCCCCTCTGAAAAATGTGACCACTTGGTTTCTTTTGTATCACAAACAATGCAAGTTTTGTGCTCAGGATACCTGTGTTACTAATGGCAACCAACAGTCATCTCAACAGCCTGTTGCAACTATTGCTTAAAGCATTTCTAACTGAAATAGCACACTTATGATACAAGTGTACATAATATGTCATGAATATGTCATGAAAGATCATGATCTAGATTTCTGGCGTACAAAATCAATCTGTGAATAAAAGGCAAACAACCTCCTTATTGAGGTGGTAAGGGTAACCGGTGGCATGACCCTAAAGATCAAACACAATGGACCTATTGGAGAAAATCTCAACATTTAACAAGGTGCAATCTGTGACTAGAAGACATATGAGCTGATCAACCCTTACAGAAAGAAAGCAACACACCAATAACTGAAACCATAGTACAAAACAGCATCTGTGTTAATGCCTAATGATGGTCACAGAACAGAACTTGTATCATGGATGAACAAATGGTGGCTGGTAATAAGGCTGGCCATGGCAATAAAAACTTGAAGAGGAGAAGCATGTCTCCTGGTACAGTTATTGCCCATCTATGGCCTTGGCCCTGTAGGGACAGGAAAGCCACTACCACCTACAAAGACTTCTGCTAAAGATGGTCTTTTTGATTCTAATGCAACAGACAATGAGAGCTATATATCCAAAATAAATCCAACACACTTTTGACTGTATAACTATATTCACTTTACAATTCATCATGTACCAGAAGCCACATAGCATGTGACACAAAATAAGTATCATAACAAATAGTACAATGACATCACAGAAATGATCAAATTGTATGCAGTGATGCTTTTGTTGTAAATGAGAAAAGAACTGATCCCACAAGAAAACATTTAGTGGCAGTTTTCAAAAGAAATCTCATCTATTAAAGTTAATCATTGTTGGCTGGAGAATCTCTGTGGTTGTTGTTATCTCATCAAAGGAAAATGTATCAAATATCCTTCATAGCAATCAAGATATCAATTACATTGAAGACCATTACAGAGTTCAACTGGATATGAACAAACACAATATTGTTGTCACACACACATATTTTAACAGAAAATAATGTAAAATAAAAATAAATAAAGTTAGTAAATGTTTCATGACATGCACTAGCCTTATTAAACACTGTTAGCTTCTACACTGATGTTTCTATTTTTATAAGTTTGTCCCCCATTCACGACTGCAATTGACACTTCCCACCTTACCTTCAAATGTATATCTCCACCTATACAATAATAACAATTATTAACCCTTCTTCTTTATAAATTCTGGTTTATAGTCAGAATACAATTTATATCTAGATATAGTTGCTTGCATTTTCAATAAAAAAAAAAGTAACAAAATTCAATTTGGTGAATTACTGGAGTGTTGTCAGTTGGTGAGATACCTACGGCAAATTGTTGAAACAAATTATCATCAACGGGTTTTTTCTTGGGATTTCAAATGAAAAGGTTTAAATAAAGCAGCATTACTATCTTCAATGTTAGCAATTCAACAAATATTAATTTCTTTTTTAAGAAAATTTAATTCTGTTGTGATAGTCCATGTATTTTATCAAATAATTACAAGACTATGCCATTAACAAAAAGTGTACACTCATGATACAAAATGAAGCTTCAGGAATTTGCTATTACAGAGATTAACTTCATGTGAATGTCAAAGCAGAATAAACATAAGGATAACTTCATGTGAATGTCAAAGCAGAATAAACATAAGGATTGACATACAGTTAGATAAACATATGAGCATCAATTGGTGAGCTTTACTGACTATAACAAAACTTGTAAAAATCAGTTTCATAAATAGGAAAATAAATGTTCCCAGATAATTGTATCTCATTGAAATCTGTAATCAAATTATGATACACAATATGTAATGCTTCCTGTAAAATTTTAATGAAGATAATTAAGCTTCAACCAACACAGTACAGACTATCAAAGTAAATGTGGTCAGGGTTGTCCATACAAATGTTGGAGAGCATGAAGCACACAAGGACTATGTAACTTTGCACTAAACTGAGCATAAAGGTAACTTGTACTCCATTAAATTTGGTACAAAATATTTTTTCTTTATATATTCCAGTCGTTTGTCCATGTTTCACTTGTCTAAAAAAAAAGTTTTAAAAAAATCTGTCTGTCTCTGACATTTTAAGCATAAAGAGTATAACAATAAATATAAATCATCCACAAACAATGTTTAAATACCACTGATTACAAAATCAGCATTTTCTCCAAACTCCTTTAAATTTTGTATCTATTATCTTGATGCTCGCTGGGCAACATCTGCCTTTTCTACTACATCTAATGGGCTGGTAAGATCCGCAGATCTAGAGAGAATAATAAGAAAAAACTGGCATTCATAATTCAGTTAATATGACCTACTGACACTGCATAATACAATATTTTATGTAGGTATCAACATAAAAATTACCCAGTCAACATATGAATAATTATTTACATTAAAAATGAAATATTACAGATATATGAATAATTAAATCCAGCGAGATGAAGAATGAAATATTCAGTTATGGAAATGGTAAGTAAATGTTATAAAAGACTGAAATTTAAAAAAAAATATCACAGAAATTTTTTTAAAGTGATCCACTCAAATAATTTGATTTGTTGTCACTGTATGTCGTTCAGGAAAAAACAATCAAATTGGTTTGCCCACGTGAAGAGGATATCATGTACCTACATATCATAGATGGAGCCACGATAGCTCAGTGGTTAGTGAACTGGACTACAAAATGACAAGAGGCAGGGTTCGATCCTGACCGATGGCTGCCAGATTCACCCAACCTTAAGAGGGTACCGGATTTTTTTCTGGGAAAGTAAAGCGGCATGGGCGTAATACTGACCACATTTCCCTACAAATCATGTGCTGAAGGTCTGAAAATTTATGGTTAATAACAGCATATTCCCTATACGCCACTTGACATTACGGGGCACTTTACTTTACTTTTACATATCATAGAAGCCAAAGATAAGAGGAGGAGGGAAAAAAATGATCTAAGGCAAGTCAAGATAAAGATGGAAGGAAAATATCAAGGAAACTGCAACAACACCAAATGACAATGACTATGGCAGCCACAAGATTGAGAACTTGGACTTTGTATCCCATCGTTAGCAAGAGGGATATTAGAGAAAGAAAAGAACAAGAAGATCCATTACAAATATTACAACTTTTACTTCAATACTCAGCACAGAGTAAACAGCTACCTTATTAGAAGTTGCAAGAGCTTATATAGTAACTGCAGAGTGTGATTACAGCAAATGAAGGAACACAAAAACCATTTGCAATAACATTTGGCGTAAGACAGACAAGGGTGCATATTGTCACTGCTCGTCTATCACTTATATTGACAAAATATGCAAAAATGCCAATCACAGAGTAAAGATATCAATGAACTACTTTTTGCTGACCAAAGTAGTTCCAGCAGGCACTAATAGCTTTCAAAGAAACAGAACTTCAACAACACCTGTTGTCCTTGAATGAAGAATGCAAAATGAATAGCATGAAAATGATCATCATCGAGTGCCGTCTCCGCATCGAAGTTTGGCTACCATGGAGCGCAATTTCGCTCTGTCTCTTGCTTTGATGGTGCAGCTTGTCATAGGCTGACTTATCCATCTTTTGATATTACTCATCCATGTTAATCTTGGTTTGCCTCTTTTACCTTGTATTTTCCCTTTCACAGTTACTTTTAGTAGACTGCTGTGCCTTTAACATGCCCCAAAAATCTCATGTGTCTTGTATTTAGTAGTTCTCTTTTAGCATGAAAATGTGGGTAGGTATTTATTTCCAACAGTATTCTCTGAACAGTGGTCAGCTTTTTTTTTACTTTTGATCGTCATGATTTCTTTAACTTTAGTAGAGTGTAGATTGGACCACTTGTTTTTTGCTGTTATCTTAGAGGGCTAGAGCTTGACATCGGATCTTACTACCCAGAGACCAGTTGAGGATGAAGCTGCAAAGAAAACATACATTCAAAGAGACAAATTCTCCTGCATGTAGCAATACTTGAATCTGGGACTTTTTAAACAGAGGCCAATGTCTTATCCCTAGACCACCCAGATTCCCCAACAATAAAAGTGGCCATCTGACAAGAGCATGGATCTACAGTTGTGGCCATGATACTGAATATAATGCAGATTCATTATTAGTTACCATAGATAGAAGAAGAAAAAGAGTTCTTAAATGTTATGTAGAGCCAGTCTTAACATATGGGTGTGAATCATGGACAATAGGACAACAGATAAGAAAATCACTGGAGGCTGTAGAAATGTGGTTTTACAAAAAATGTTGAGAATACCATGGACAGCTAAGAAGAGTAATGAAAACGTTCTGAAAGAGGCCAAAGCAAAAAGAGCTAATTTCCAATATTAGGAAGAAGCAATCATCAGTTTTTGGCCATTTAATGAGAAGAGAACAGCTGGAATATATTGTAACAACTGAGAAAATTGAGGGACGAAGCGATAGAGGGAAGCAAAGAGAAAAGATACCAGACAGCTTAAGAGAATGGCTTGGCAGAAGGTCACCAACAGAAATGATAAATAACTGCCATGATCAAAGTTGTGGAGAGACATGATCACCTATGCCAGCAGGTTTGGCACTTGATTATGATAGATAGAAGTCTAAAATGTCAATAAATGAAGCAGAAATTGTTAAACTAGAAATCCTCCACTTAAACCTATAGCAAGAGCGAAAGTTATTCACATGAACCTGTTATTCACTTTCTCTCAGTCCCTTTAGACATTGGGGGAGAAGTTTGAGTTCTGGTGACCTCAATCATTATCATCTGATGATTTCTAAGATCTTATCTGATGATGTCTTCTATGGTAAGGAAGCCTTAATAAAAGTTATACTCTCCAGGCATGCAAACTTTGTTTTTACTCTTGGAACTAATACAGAGACAAGACAAAAAGGAAAGAGAACCAAAGAAAATATATAAAGATTGTAAACAAAGTAGAAAAACAATAGACTTGCATTCCTACTATAACCTGCTGAAACTGCTTGGTTTTCTACTGGTTTGACTTCAGTGCAATAAAACCAATTCTGCTATAACCAAAAACAATAATAGAGAATTGTGTCTAAAAATGACTGTCACAAAAGCAGAACAAGTCATGGCTGCCAAATTTGTTTCAACTTATTAACATGAATTAAAGAAATTAAAAAAGTCTATTAAAAAGTGCTATGTATACATTATATCAGAAGATAATTAACAGCAAGATCAATTACCTAGTTGTGAGCTTCTCTAGCACTTGATGAAGTGAATCTGAAATGACTTGCACAACTCTGTTTATCTCTGAGTCTGTCAGCTCACAGTTAACAGTCAACCGAATACTGAAATAAAAAATTGTTTGTGATAACCACTAACATCAAAGAGGGGCAAACATAAAATATTAACTGTCATAATTACACCAATTGAGATTAGAATATGTACACAATAGTATGTTTATGACAAACAATAATTAAGAGATATCTCAGCTGCAAACTGAAATAAATCTATGGGAATACAAATTCAGAGAAATGAATGGTGAAATAGTGAGCTTTTTTTAACAAAAGTAAATAACACACAAAGACAGTTTGACAGGTGCAGAAATACCAGGAGACAACACCAGAACAGAAAGTACAGTTCAAGGATTGGATAATTTGAAATAATGGATTTAAAGTAGACAGTGACTGTTGGCATCAAGATCAATAGAAACAGCTAATCAAGATCCAACTCCACCTTCCATTAGTTCCTCTAGAAACAAACTAACCAATCTGGTCAAATCTCTCTCTCTCTCTGCGTTCAGGACTCAATCAGAGTAAGGATTCCAGACTCTCATATGAAGTCAGCTGTCAGGCTAAGTGTGTTGATCGCCCCCACAGACAGAACATCACAATTAGAGTCTGTCAGATCCACTCTGACTGAACACCCGTTAATACGTTGCACTGTGTTCTGCGCCAGTGGCCCAGTGCATCCGATTTCAGCCAGCATTTTTTCAGGTTTGCTTTCCTTAGCCTTTGATTGTCCCCAATCTTCCTGCAAGGCAGCAGTTGATCTTTTCTGTCGGGGGATTCTGCCCTTAGATGGTCGGCCTTCCCAGGTTTACGAGCACCATCTGCCCGAGTCACTAGAGGTGACTAACACAGACATGCGACTTGTAATATGAGGAAACTGCAACAAGGAACACATTTCATGCATAGCCTTCATTTGTTCCCGCCGCCTATCCCCATATACCGGTAAGTCACGTCCTCTTGAAAATGATGATCATCGTAGCACTTGATGATGTTAGGCCATCGTTGATGACTCCAATTCCGAACATATAGACACACAGTCAGTCGTCAAATTATTCTTGTTGCACATCAAACAGCAGACCGTAAGATTTGCGCACGGCCGGTTTAGGGAACCAATACGATGACGTAGGACACAATGTCGCCAAACTCATAATCTCGATACCTTTAGACTTATGTCTGATTACTCAAGTGTAAACAGTCTACGACGAACAAAACACGAAGCAACTTCCCCAAAGAGACAAAACTGCGACTGACGAAGTGGTTTACATTAATGTGTAACGTGGAAATAACTTGCGTCAAAGAATCCCAATAACGGTCTTGAACAGCACTAATGTGACGTAAAGCACAGATCTAGTCTAGACGGAGGAATGTCTCACTCACAACACTTGATTCGTCAAAAAACGGACTGTTGTCGACCTACGACCTCGCCTTAGCGACACAGATGTATCAAGCATATCATCATTTTGACTTTTACGCAGAAAAGTGCAATAAAGATCCGAAATTAATCAGACCTTGGGTGCATTTTCTGCAGCGATCGAGAGGACATGGACTAGATCCGCCATCTTGGAAACGGAAGTCTGGTCAAATGAGTTGGGATTAATGGCAGACTGGTACCCAAAATGTTTTGGTAAAACCGGATGTGTTGGACTGGAAAGATAGATGATTAAGAGTAGCAGCTGGCGGACAAATGAGGAGGAGAAATTAAAAAGCCAATTAATCAATAATTGAGGAATGAACAATGCTGTAAGCCACAACACAATGCATCTACACCTAACATCTTTCAATGGGTAAACAATAATGTAAACCACAACACAATGCATTTATGCCTTCCTAACATCTTTCAATGGTTGAAGAATGGGACAAGACATTCCAAGGCTGTTACTGAGACTTTGCAAGGAAAATCTTTCCGTGGATTCAACCAGAGACGCCATTCTCGTGAGGTTGAATGTGGGTTTTGGGGGTTAGCATGGATTACTAGTCCTAGGTGTGAAAATTCCCTTGCAATCTCTCAGTTGACTGGAGTATCAAGCTCATGGAAGTGTAAAGAAATTTCACCTACAGGCCACAGTAACCGGTTAATCTTAGCAACTCCACTGACAATAAAAATTGGTTGATTGGTTGCACTTGACAAACACAGGCCACAGTAACTGGTTAATCTTAGCAACTCCACTGACAATGAAAATCGTTGATTGGTTGCACTTGACAAACACAGGCCCCAGTAACCGGTTAATCTTAGCAACTCCACTGACAATGAAAATCAGTTGATTGGCTGCACTTGACAAACACAGGCCACAGTAACCGGTTAATCTTAGCAACTCCACTGACAATGAAAATCGGTTGATTGGCTGCACTTGGCAAACACAGGCCACAGTAACCGGTTAATCTTAGCAACTCCACTGACAATGAAAATCAGGTGATTGGCTGCACTTGGCAAACACAGGCCACAGTAACCGGTTAATCTTAGCAACTCCACACTGACAATGAAAATCAGTTGATTGGCTGCACTTGTCAAACTGTTAGATACCGGAACAAAGTTATTAAATTACAGGGAGGAGCCATCTGAATCTGTGGATAAGATTGACCAAGACTGATCACCATGAGGTTTCATCCATGAGTATGGGCAGTACCAGAAAAATATCTACAAAAGCAAATTTAATTGGAGTTGTCAAACATCATCGGGTATTAGACTTCAAGCTCATAGTTTTGAGTTATAAAAAAAAAAATGAGTTGGAGCCAACAGATTGTTTAATTTTAGTTTGACAGTTCACAGACAGTTTTTAAAGCTCAGAACTGAAGGAGTTTAGGAGGACAGTGAGTAAATTCGTTGAAATTCTCATTTTTTTACTAATAAAATTATTGTCTGATTGTAAACTTGTGTTATTATCCAACTAATATGATTATCTTATCTTTATCTGTATACACACACACACACATATATATGAATATAGATGGCCCATGACACCTTGCAGATCTTTGCACCACAACACAATGCAAGTATGTCTACCTAATATTTTTCAATGGGTGAACAACAAGATGTCTGTCTGGTATAGTCTCTTCTGCCTCATATACTAGAAATATTCCCCTCCACCTCAGTTAAACTCTAAACTAATGCATAAGATGTTTGCATTAAAGAATGATTGCATGTTTCCAATGTCTGTGACAAGCTTCATTGTCTTAGTCATTGACTTCCTCTAACAACATTATCATTAATCTTCTTTGCCATCTATGTAAATTCTCAACAATATTCTATAGAACAGCCCACTTATGTGGCATCAAATTATTGTTTGTTGATACTTTAATGTTAATGACTAACATCCATGTGTCACAAATGGCTCACTATAATGATGAAGAGCTCTCTTTCTCACAACTATTTACAAATCCCTACAAATCATTGAAATATTTAATTTAGAATTTTAATCAATTCAGGCCAATCCTAAGCTACATACAGAAACAACAGATAAACTGGTTTTCCCATCTAGAAAGAATGCCATGATTCCTTACAATTCAAGGCATATATTAAAAGAGGAGAAGAGTGAAGAGCAAGAGGCAGACCCAGAGTAAGACAGACAGACAACATCAAAGAAATGTTACAACAAAATCAATTGACAATGAGTGAAGCTGCCAAAAGGGCGAGAACCAAAACTTTGCTGCATCTCCCTCAACACCCAAATTGACTATAATAAGAAAGAAAGAAAGAAAGATATATTTTAATTCAGGGATAAATATTTAGTTGTGTATTCCTAAACTAATATGAACACACTCACTGATAGAAGAGCACACAATCACATAAAAGAAATACCTTGGAGGCATAAGATTGTGCTCCTCTGGCTCAAGATAACGTGCAATAGTTAAGGCAACACCTTCACTCATTGCCTGTGGAGGAAGTATCATAACAGAGGTGATTAACTCTTTCCATCCGGTTCATCTAATAATAGCTGAAAATTGCACACCCGTCAATTCCGGCTATTATACTAGCTGGATGAGGTTTGATTTCTATTTTCAGTGTTTAAATAAAATCTTTTCATATTTAATCCAATCTAGCTTTTCGAAAGTCAATTCTGTATGTTTATGTTTGAAGCTCATTCAATTCCTGTGTTATTAGAAGCAGGTTTCATTATGTTTTTAATTGGTTTCAACAGTGTGTTATTCCAATGATTGCATTTCCACTGATAAGAAAATAGTTTCCAAATAAACATAACTAACGATTTACGGCCCGAACACGCCTCACAATTAATTCAATCATCATTTACTGTTACAAATGTAGAATTTATATTTATCCACCACATGGGTAGAAGTGCGGATTCGGATTTTTCATTTAGTGATAATATTGGTCATCGGAACATATGGTTTCTGTTCCCAGCATAAGTAAGAGGGTGTTGCCCATTTCTTCTATATGGCCTTTGGCATCTTGACAAACAGTTGAGCAAGCAATCATGATGTCAGTAGTTTTGGTAAAGATTGTAGTGTCTTATGCTGGATGCTGCTTTGCTGAACAGCTTCTCTTGTGGCTGAATCTGTCAATATTGGATAGACAGATCCATCCGCAAAACGAACAAGAATTCATGGTGCCTGCCTATGATACAGCTTCTTCTAATAGCTTTTAAAGTATTATAGGAGGAAGAGCGAGAGAGAGATTCTGTATTCTGACCTATATATTTATTTATTATTTGTAATTTTAGTTATCTGTTCATTATCTGTACAAGTATTTTAAAAAACCAGATATTTTATATGACTTACATAGTCAACAACCATCTCCAAGGTTCTTAAGTCCAAAACACGCTCATCAGCAGGTTCAATAAGATGTAAGTGTTTGATGGGAGAGATTGGATCACCCAGGACATTGATCCCAGAGATGCTGTAGACATTCAACAGTTTGGTGGAAAAAGGCATGCTTTAAAGAAAAATACAATGACAGGAAAGGATTACTATTACATTATAAGCCAATAATTTTTTTTAAATATGACTTTCCATCATTCACAACTAAGAAACCTGAATATCAATAATTTATTTTAACTTTCTCTGAAATGCCCCATGGCGTTGTGGTTAGTGCATTCGCCTGCTGGTCCAAAAGTTTGGACTTCTAATGAGGCAAATTGAGGGTCTCAGGAGTCTACCCATTCTCTTGAATGGACCACCAGAGATGTTCTCTGAGAGGGAAAGGATACTGGCCACCCCACCTCAAGAAACTAACACTTCATTATCCATAGCAATTGCTATGGGACTACCTTTTTATTTTTTTCTCTGAAGAAGCACTTTTCATTGTTAGGCATGTGCTAAAGGGACATTGAAGATGCAGAATAAAGACTGTAACATACAGCATGAAGACTGGTTTCTGCTTTCATTTTTTCACATACAATTAGAGCATTAATAACTTCAATTTAGGATATCAAGTATGTCAGTTAATTTCTTTATTTTTCAAATTAACAAAAGGTTAGTAGAATTACTATAAGAATTTACATAGCTTTAATTAAAATAAGCAAATATTACACTGTTTTGTCTTACTTCTTCAGCTTTTCATGAATTTTTTCACAGTTTTCCCGCAAATCCACAAGTAAACCTGTAGACAATGAAAAAATATTTGTTTATAAACATTAAGATCTAATCACTAAATGTGCATTTTTATTAATGTCATAATTTTGTAGTACAAACTAAAAGATGCTTAAAATATATTGGAGATATTTAAGTAAAAAAATCATCCACAGAGAAATATAATGTGCTCTAACTAAAAGTTTGAATTATAAATAGGCAAATATAGAACCCCTTTCTTCTTTATTTCTTCTTGATTCCAATTACATAACAATATAGTTTGCAGCAACAAGACAACATATTTATAAATTAGAAAATATAAAATAATCACAACAATGTGAGTAAATGGTCCAGCAACATCAAGATCAAATAAATTGTAGCCTTACGGGACATTGTTGAAGCAAGTGCAAGGAATGGATTGCTGCTGATGCCAGCATTGGTGGCTGAGAAGCAGAGAAGCAGTATCCTAGGCCTGAAAGTCTCTGTAATGTAGAAATTAAAAGAGCTTTACCAATCAATAAAATGTTAGTAAATCAAAGATACAGATGATATAATAATGTATTAGACATGCTGTTCCTGTCATCATTTTAATGCATATGTTCATTAGATGACTGAAGGAATTCTTTCTTAGTCCTCCTCACTGTCCACCCTTAAAGGATGCTAAGTAGACATAGATGTGTTATGTTGTTTACAGCTGGGTGTGATATTTGTGCCTTTTGGCCCAACACATCCACTTTATCATGGCATTTTTTTTAATGAACCAGGATGTCTTCCCTCACTAATACTCTACTCACACATGAAAAAAAATTACATAATTACAAAATAATAGATTCAAAAACTGTAACAATAACTCATCTCTTTATCTTGTCCATGGTTAGAAGGTGCTGCTATCGATTTTTTCTTAAAATTTTACACAAAAGTATCCATAGTATATAAATAAATATATATATCTTTGCACCACATAACAATAATGAAAAAGACAGCGGAGATTTCTATGAGACACTAAACAAAATTGTCAACAAGACCTATAAAAGCAATGACATGTTAGTGATGGGAGATTTTAATGGAAGAATAGGGAAATATGACAGTGAGAACAGAGATATCCTGGGACTCTCTGGTTATAAGACACCTGAAAGAAATGATAATGGAAGCAGACTGCTGGAATTATGTAACCAAAATGACATTTATACTACCAACACATTCTTCAAATGAAGCCGCAATAGCTCAGTGGTTAGTGAATTGGATTACAAAGGACAAGAAGCTCCGGGTTCATCAGCCTTAAATGGGTACCAGATTTTTTTTTCTGGGAAAGAAAAATGGCATGGGCGTAATACTGACCACATTACCCTAAATATGTGCTGAAGGACTATAAAAATTATGGTCACTAACACCATTTTCCCTATACGTCAAATGGCATGACGGTCAACTTTAACTTTTTTTTTTTTTTAACATTCTCCCCACACAAAGAGACAAATATACTCATGGTAAAAGTGGAATCTCTGTACCCAGAGAGACACTGAGAAGAACATTGATCAGAGAGGCAAGAGCAGCAGGAATCGGCTCCCTCAATGAGATGAAGCTGCTTGCACAGAACAGAGACAAATGGTGAGATTTGATAAAATATCTTTAAAAAGAATTGAAAACTGCTAGAACAAAAATTCAGATAAGAGAAGGAGTATCTTGGTCTATGCCCTATGGGCCGGCTACGGCTCGAAAGTTCAATAGATAGAAAAGTGGAATGACATAACCTGTAGAAGCCAGATAGATTTTATACTATCAAGAAACAGAACAGAAAAGAGTAACTGAAAGTCAAGTTGTCCCTAATATTAAGCATGACACAGACCACAAAAAGGTTATGATTACACTCATACAGCTAGAAACAAAGAGAATATACACGAACTAACAAAAGAAGTAACAAATTAAATAAATTAAAAAAAAAAACAATTAAAAAATCAAGAATGAAGGAAAACCCTAGAAGAAAAACTAACAATATCAAATAACCAACATATGCAACAGAGATGGAAAGAATATTTTGAAGATCTATTGGACATAGCATCAACTACCAATAACACAATAAAAAATGTGCAAGAATGCACAAACACTAAACCCAACATCATGAAAGAGGAAATCGAAGAAGTAATAAAATATGCATCAAGATATAAAGCACCAGGAACAGACGACATATTGGTAGAAATAATAGCAGCAGCAGGAGAAATAGGAGTCTACACAGAATATTTAATGGCACCAATAAAAGCCCCAGAAGACTGGCAACAGGCAATCATCGTACCAATATTAGAAAATAAAGGTAGCAAGAGAGACTGCAATCAATATAGAGGCATCTTCCTTCTCAACCATGTGGGAAAGTTATACAACAAAATTATAGAAAAAGGCTCAGGCCAATAATAGAACTACAGTTAAGCGATTCACAAATGGGGTTCAGTCCAATTTTCTGTTCTGTTTTCTTGTCTAATGTCCATGTTTCCGCACCATACAGGAATATTGAGAAGATGTAACATTTTGCCATTCTTAGTTTCAGCCATGTTGATATTTGTTTTGTTGTTAGTATATTTTTCATGGCATTAAAATTACTTTTTGCCATACCTATTCTTTTGTTTATTTCAATTTTGCATTTTCCATCATTGTTTATAGTATGTCCCAGGTAGTTGTAACTCTGGACTGTCTCCAGATGTATTCCCTCAATTGTGATATTTAATTGTAGGTCTTGAGAATTTTCTTTGTTTATGATCATAGTTTTAGTCTTTTTGATATTCATATCTAGTCCATATTTTTTGCTTGTTATGTTTATCACATTAAGCAATTTCAAGATCAAGTACTAGCACACGGAAAAAAAGAAAACCTACAAGAACATTTAAATTAACTTAGCACAGGAACTCAATACAACATGAAAATCAACATCAACAAAACAGAAACCATGAATATTGCGAAAGAGAAACAAAAAATCAACATAACAATGGACGGCAGACAACTAAAACAAGTGGAAGAATTTAAATATCTAGGAAGTCAAGTGACAAACGACAACTCAAAGCAGCAGGAATAGACTCAAGATGCAACAAAGCTTGTCAATTATTGGACAACTATCACCACTATTGTCTAACATGGAAATAACTCTAGAGACAAAACTTTATAATACAATCTCTATTCCAAAGTTGCTATTAAAGCCAGACCTAGACCCTAGATGCAAGAACAAGAAAAAAAATAACCACCACCAAGATGAAAAGTGTTAGACGAATGACAGGAAATAGCCTCAGAGATAAGATCAGAAATAAAATACTGAGAAAATAGCTAGGAATAATTCCCACCATTGAATATATAAAGAAACAACAGATAAAGTGGTTTCGCCATGTGATAGGGCAAAAAGATGAAAACTCTACACAACAAGCCTTCAATAAACATTGCGAGAACACCAGACTCAAGGGACGATCATGATTGATAAGATATTAGAAAAAGTAGGAAACATAACAGCAGGAGAGGCAAACAGAAGAGCAAAAGACTGCAAATTATATCCCCCTTCAATGCTGAAAGCCAAATTAGGAAGGAAAGAAGAAGAATGACTTCAAAATCAAACAGATACAAAAGTTAATTAAGCAAAAAATGCAAATAAAACAATATCGACAGGAACTACTAACGAGACCTATGCTAGGTTTAGCAGTAAAGTATTGGTTAATATTAAACCAAAATTACCGCTTTACGAAAAAATATTTAACAGTACCTGTTAGATCTTATTTATCAGATAATGGCCCAGTGATTTTTTGTTGGGGGAACTAATATATAGGATAATGATACAAAAGAGTTAAATGAGCACATAAATATACAAGAAGATTTTACAGTTTGTTTCAAAAGCAGAAAGTAAAGAGACAACATCATTAAAAATTGCAGATACAATTTACATTTGTTACATTTTAAAAAAGGTTTATTATAGGTGAATCAGTTGGATGTCTGATCAGTTCCTGTAGGGTCAAGAGCTAGTTTCTATTCTTGGATAAAAATAAAAGCAACAGACTATGTATTATATAGAACTGCTTGGGGTATGTAGCCTATAACACCAGCCTCCCCTGGGAGACTCCAGAAAAGGAATAAAAATTATAACAGGCATGTTTTTTTTTTTCATTATTACCTGGTGGTCAATGATAAATTTCTTGCCAGTACAAAATCCACCAACTGAGGCTATTGCATTCTCCAGTGAAGCAGATATCAAGTCAATTTGATCAGGTGAGATGTCAAAGTGTTCTGTCACACCCCTTCCTGTAGCTCCCAGTACTCCAAATGACATGGTCTCCTCCAGGAATATACGAACTTTGTACTTCCATTTCAGCTCCACCTGTGGTATAATAAACATTAGTGGAAAGAAAAAGGCCAGCAAAATTAATATTTATTGTTCTTTTTGTTCATCAGATTAATTCTTCCAAATGTATAACTAAAAAGTAAAGTAAAGGTTCCCTCCATGCTTTGCTAGGCGTGTGGGAAATTGGGTATTAGTGACAATATTTTTTCTATGACCACGGCACATTTTTGGGTGATGTGGTCGGTATCATGTCAGGCCGCCTTTACTTCCCAGAAAAATCTCTGGTACCTATTTTTAGAGGCTGGGTGAACCCCGGAGCCTTGTCAGTCTGAAAAAAAAATCCGCCACTGACTGGAGATCGAACCCGGACACCTTAATGTATAACTGCTGGCTACAAATTTGTTGTTTGTTTGTGTAAACCAGCTTTATATCTCCAGCGTAGTCTTGAGTGGACTGAATTTTGCATGAAATATCACTTTTTCTCCTTTTTTTCACACAAGCAGTCATGTGGTCACATACAGGCATGGCTCTGATTTCAAAAGTTATATTTTTTTTAATCATTAAAAATGTTGATAGTTTGGGTAGATATTTTTTCCATTAATTTTGCTTCAGCAGTGGCCCTTTTTGTCCACTCTTTTTTTATTTGCGAGTGCCAAGGACTCTTTAACATGCACAGAGTGCAAATGGGACCTCCTATTTTTTGCCATTATCCAAGAGGCCAACACCTAACTTCTAGGTCATCCAATCCCCACTGAAAATATTATCTACGGACCAAATAAAAGCTTTAAGCTTTCTTAATTTGTGCAATTGATCATTTTAATTATCTTTTTCTACATCTGGAAATTTCTAGTATTTCTCATGTTTCTTCACAACATTCATCGAAAATAAAAAGACTATTCAGGAGTGCATAAGAAGGCACCATAAACATGAAACCTGACCTAGGGCATTGGGTGGTCTGAAGGTAAAATATCAGTCCAGTCCTGGGTTCAAATACCACCACAGGCAGTGGGAATTTTTTCAAAATTGAATTTGTAATTTATTTCTGGCATTATCCGCCCTGGTCTCTGGGTCTGATGTGTAACTCTCTTGGAAAATGGTGAAAAACAGGTGGTCCTGTGTGCACTTACACACATTAAAGAACCCTTAGCAGCTACAAGTCTGGAAAGCAGAAAAACATGTTAAGTGAATCTACCCATGTGAGAGATGCTGTGTCATGTAGAGATAAGAAGAGGAGGAAACCTGTATTGATCTGCTGTCTTCATTATCATCATCCTTCCAGTGCTATCAAAGGGCACACAGGTTTCACAATTTACCTCATTGTAAGTGAGCTTTTCTGTCTTAGTAAGGTTGTAGTAATTACTGTCCTTGTCACTCTTATCAGTGTTTCTTAAGGTCGGCATCTATTGATTTGTAAAGTTTCACAAATAATTTGTAACAATTTTTTGAACAGTTTCTGATGGACCATCACCTTTGTCTCATATGGTGTGCTACAAATTTAAATATTTCCACCTCTGGTAGGTTTGAAAGTATTTGTTGTTCAAAATCACTGGCTGTGTACCACAATAAATACAATTTCTTGTGCTCATTTTCTTTAGCTTATAATTATTTTAGCAACATCATCTCTGAGACAAGTCTGATAAAAAGAATGTTCTGTTTAAAAATACATTAACCCTCTTGTACCTGCAAAACAATAATAGCCACCCAACAGAAACGATGACAACAAGTGTTGTAGTTTTGTTTAGTTGCCCTTTTCTTGTATATGAGAAAGACAATAAGTCCCAATATTAACAGAATGCTCTTACACATGTTTACATATTTTAGGAGAGCTATCCATATGATATTGTACTTTGTACTATTCTTTTTCAACAATTTGTCTCTTTCTTTTTCTGCTCAAGGTGGCACCCTGGAGAGGACACTCCAGCTTCACTATTTTGGTGTCTACACAACACAAGAAGCAGCAGTTATCGGTTATAAGTCATTCTGCCCACTTGGCGTAAAGCATGATGCCAGGGGCTGCTTTTGACAATGGGAGAAGTCTATTGACTTCATTGGATAGCTACTCCCCACTTAAAGCTGGGGAGCCCCCACCACTAAGTTGCTATCTCGTCACGGCCTGCTTTCCCCATTGGGTGTATGGGATTAGGGAAAACCTAGAAGGCAGACTGTCACCATCCACACCTGCCACACAAGTTAAATCAACAACCAAGAAACTTAACCCTACGATTGGCTTGCTGGAAAGTCTGCACCATGCAATCTGGCCTATCTGACAATTTGCGCAAAATAAATAACACCAGAAAGACAGCCATAATAAAAAATGAACTGAAAAGACTTCAGGTGGATATAGCGACACTCAAATGAAACCTGTTTGGCGGGCTCAGGTATGCTGAATGAGGCGCACTACGTGTTCTATTGGCAAGGAAAGAGCAGCGGCGATATCAGAGAACACAGTGTTGGATTTGCTGTGAAAAAATCTCTACAAGGTCTGGTTACATTTGGCCAGAATGCATCAGAGCAGATGATCACACTTTGCCTTAATACAGCAGCAGGACCAGTTACCCTAAGTGTATACGCTCTGACCTTGTGCTCTTCATCTGAAACCAAGGATAATTTCTATACAAATTTGACATAAATCATGAAAGTATACCAGGAGAAGATCACACTTTTCTACATGGGGGATTTCAATTTCCTCAAATCTGTAACCCTACATGGTCATACCACAGTGCAGACTGCGATTCAGATCATTCAATAGTCTGCTGCAGACTCAAGCTACTGCCTAGGAGGTTCCACGATGCCAAGCAGGTAAAGAAGAAGCCATGCACAGACACTAGCAAGCTAACACATTCTGGATTGGTCAAGCAGTTCTCAAGACCCTCAAGGAGTTGCTAAGCACACATGAACATGGCAACAGCGCTAAGGAAAAATGGGAACATCTCCACAACATCATCTACAACAATGCGGTTAGCATCTTTGGAAAACTGACATTTAAGTCTCACGATTGATTTGAAGTTAACTCTCATGTTTAACACCCGTAATCAAAGCTAAATGTGTGGCCTTTTAAGATCACAAGAGTGCACCTAATGCAAATACTATGCAGGCTCTTAAATAGTCCAAAACAAAGTTCGACAGACAGCTCATCGCTGCGCAAATGAGCATTGGCTACAGCTTAGTGACAGCATCCAGACTGCATCTCAAATTGGAAACCTAAGAGCAATGTATGACTGCATAAAGAAAGCCCTCGGACCAACAAAATACACTATTGCCCCACTAAAGACATCCACTGGGGAGAAAATAACTGATAGAGGCAAACAGATGGAAAGATGGGTGGAGCATTATTCATCACTTTATTCCATAGACAACACTGTTACACCTAACGCCCTAGATGCCATCCAATGTCTCTCACCTATGGAAGAGTTAGACATTGAACCATCTGTAGAAAAACTCTGTAGGGTCATAGATAGTTTAGCCTTGTCACGCAAAGTCAAGAACTCCAGAGCATGATACATCACTTTTCTTCAGTCTAACAATAAGTTTCCAGAAAATTAATATACTCGGTCAGGACGTTAAGCAACACCTGCAATAGTTATCAACAACTACAAACTCGATGTCGTACAGCAGTATAGCTGCCTGGGGGGGGGTTCATCATCAACAACAAACTATCTTTAGATACAGAAATTGACACCTACATTGGCAAAGCTACTACCACCTTCGCCTGTCTTTCTAGGTGTGTTTGGTAAAACAGCAAACTGACAATTAAAACAAAGGCCGCAGTTTACAATGCCTGCATCATTAGTGTCCTCCTGTATGGCAGCAAATCTTGGACAACTTATGCAAAGAAGGTGAGAAGGTTAAATGCATTCCATATGCGATGTCTGCGTCATATTCTTGACATCACCTAGGAGGATAAAGTGACAAATACGGAGGTCATGACTAGCACAAGCCTCCCAAACATCTATATGCTGTTCAAACAACATAGGTTATGCTGTAGCCACGTACACCGTATGAAAGATGGCCACATACCAAAAGATACACTCTATGGACAACTAGCAGATGGGAAAAGAACTAGGGGGCGCCAAAAACTTCGATTTGTAGACATATGTAAACATGACATGAAGACTCTGAACATAAACCCTGCAGCCTGGGAAGAAATAGCTGTAGACAGCAATCTTTGGAAACACACTCTAAAGCTCCAAATCAAACAAGAAGCAGACAGTTTCATAGAAAAAGAGAATACACTGCGAAAGAACATAAAAAATAACATTTCCAGGAGGGCTGAAAAATCCATAGTCAAGTATGACTGACGAAGGCTACTATCTTTTCTGATATTGTGAGGATCTTTTTGCCTCTTTGACTCAACATTTCCCAGTGACTTTGTTATCTATAGTAATGTTACTTCACAATGGCTATTTTCATAGGGGTTTCTTCTTTGCTGCAAAGTAATAAAATTTGGATAACAGAATGTGACTTGCTAATTGTTTAACATGAAATCTTGTTTGGCATGTACAATTTTAATTATTATATTTACTTTTGTTTACCTACTCAAGTTTTAATAAACATATAATTATATTGTTATTGTTCTCTATTCATTTTTTCCCCTTATATACATTTTCAATTAATTATAAAATACACTTGCAAAGATATCGTTTACAGAAACAAAAAGATAACAGAACTGCAAATATTTAGAATTCAGTAGTTAACGTGTCAAATAATCAGAGATCACTCCAAATAATGAACAGTTAATGAAGCTGAAAGAGTCACACTTTGTACCACACTTTTCATTACTGTTAACTATATTGCCCAAAAAAATATATTAATAAACATTTATCTTGCTCCTTACCAACTTTGGCAAGGGACAAATGGAGCCAGTATTGATATAGAGCCCTTCCACAAGTATGAAACGTCTTGTCACTTTGGCTTTTTTGGGATTCTGTCAATAAAATTGGTACACATATGAAATATAAACTGTTATAACACTACTTTACTGTAATTTTATGAATATGTTCATGCCAGCATAACCGGTATAGGACAGAAAGCAGAATTCACATAATTTTCTTAAGAAAATATTACATGCTTCATTTTGGCACAAGTTTCAATTCAACTTCTTAAGTTTGCAAGATAGTTATAGCCATCTTTTCTTTACTCTACAACTACTTCTGTGTACACCTCCAGACATCATATTAATAAGTTCAAAGAAAGCATTCATCAGCTCAATGCTGGTGACATCATACAGCTTGTCTTGGTATGGTACTGACCACAAGAGCCTCCTCTGTTCATATGTTGGGCATGATTGTAGCAATGTTCAGCAGCTATTTTCTCTGTGCCATAGTCACAGTCATCAGGTGTTCCTAACCTTTGGATGTTGAAAAGGTGGTACTTTAATCTGTCAAGGTCTGACTGGAGTAAAAAATTGTTACTTGTTCTTTTATGTTAAGCAGGTGGTAGACATAACTTTTCAGATAGCCATGATGTTGTACACTCCATTTGTTCCTGGCAAACCTATTTGATTCCTCATAAGTTGTACTTGTATCTGTAATTTGTCAACTATACAACTGATGATGATTTCAAACAGGATTGTATTATTTTGTGAGTTTTATCACAATAACTGTTTTCCTCCAGCCTGTATTACTTTCCTTCTATTATTAACCTTATAAAATGTCAGAAACACATTTCCTTCCAGAAAGAACACTACCTAAACATGTCAACTAATTACCTTTTTATCAGCCTTGCTCTGCTCTATGAGTAAAGATTCTAGGTGCTCCATGTCATTGTGGCGAAACCATTTGATGTGACTACGAGAGGCTATCAGTCCTTTCTGAATGGCAAAGCACACATTCTCATCCCTGGTGATATTAAACAAATCAAATAAATACCTCAAATAAAGGATCTGCTGTGATAAGTTACATTTTAAATACTGCTATTGTTGCTCCCTCTTATAACCTTTCAGGTGCTGAGAGAAAACTGCAACTTTCTTATCCCTAGATTACGATACTGTAGTAAAAATTGCATCATCAAAACACAAATTCTTCCAAATTTGATAGTTTGCTGTTGTTAAACATTACCCTTCTCCGTGTACATTTCTAATTACTATTTCCAGTAACTCTTGAGTGCTTATTTCTTTCTATTGATGTAGAATTTTGCGCCCCCCCCCCCCTGAGATACAATCCTATAATACAATAAAAATTCACCAAATTTCAACAAAATTATAATTTTTCTTTTTTTCCCTCCTTGACCCGGGAAATGCCCTCAGTCGCCCGCGACATAAACAACTCCTTGTGACTCTGGAAGCTCAGTGAATAATGCTTTGAGGTAGCTGAACATACTGACGACCTTACAGTGTCTGTCAGAATAGATAAATAACACTTCAGGTTTAAGCGACCAATTTGGGTCATAACTCAACCTGAGACAGCAAATCCAAGTACCCTGTGTGTCTAATTGGTAAGCACACAGTTGCAAGTCAAAAGTTCAAATAAAATACTATTTTTAGTGCTCATAGTGTTACAATTAAGTGGTAGTATTTTGTACTATGGAATATAATGAAGCACACCACATGTAGGTATCATAATTAAGGGTTAAATTAAGAAATATTTTTATTGCCAACAAATATTAAAAAAGACAAAGAACATGTTAAAAATTGAGCTTAATATACACAATAAAAAATGAACATACGCAAATATAATATCTCCTCTTTTGGAATATGCTGGAATGGCACTGGCAATGGTTGCAAACCCATAAGAGTACAAGATAGCTCTTCACAGTTCATGAATTTAGCAACTTCTTCCTCCAGCTTTAAGTGCACATCTGTTTGCAAATAAAATTGTTTTGACAAGCTACATGTCTGCTATATGGGTTGTGTTGTCCCAGAGAATTAAAGAGTATTTAAGAATTCAACACAAAATGTATTATTAACCATTCATTATACTTTAATAGCTGACAGATTTATAACACACTCACATTCAAGCTCACATACACACAAAGAATAGAGAAGATAGATGATCTGATCTATAACAAAAGTAGAGAACTATACATAACATATGTCACTTCTGACACAAGCTGACTCTCAATATCTCTCTCTCTCTCTGTGATCAGGACTCAAACAGAGTAGGATTCCAGACTCTCACATGAAGTCAGCTGTCAGGTTAAGTGTGTTGATCGCCCCCACAGGCAGAACATCACAATTAGAGTCTGCTAGATCCACTCTGATTGAACACCCGTTAAAACGTTGCACTGTGTTCTGCGCCAGTGGCCCGGTGCATCCAATTTCAGCCAGCATTTTATTCAGGTTAGCATTCCTTAGCCTTTGATTGTCTCCAATCTTCCTGCAAGACAGCAGATGATCTTTTCTGTAGGGGGATTCTGCCCTTAGATGGTCGGCCCTCCCAGGTTTACGAGCACCATCTGCCCGAGTCACTAGAGGTGACTAACACAGACATGCACACACAAAGATAGGAGATGTGACCAACACAGACATGCACACAGTAATACGAGGCATGACTAACACTGACACACATCAAGATATATGACACATTACTAACATAAACATGCACATAAAGATATGAGATATGACTCACATAGACATGCACACACAAAGATATGACACATGCCTAACATAGACATGCACACAAAGATATGAGATATGATCAACATAGACATGCACACACAAAGATATGATATGTGACTAACATAGCTATGCACACACAAGGATATGAGATGTGACATACACAGATATGCACACACAAAGATATGACACATGACTAACACAGATACACACTAAGATATGAGATACTCTCAAAATTGAATGATTCATTATTGATCTTTTGAAGCTATTCATTAATTTTTTTTGTTATCAAGGTAGTAAATAATTATGCCAACTGAATGTCACCAACCATGATATAAAACAGAGATGAACAAGTGGCTTTAACTTCATCAAATAAATCAAACTTGAAGAAACTAGAAGATACAAATCATTAGTCCCATTTCTTGGAAGTAAATACAGTTTTGTTGGATGGTGCAGTAGAATCAGAAGACAACAGAAAAATAGTAGCTTCAAAGAGTTCAACTGTGGAAAAATACAGGAGCAAAGAAGAAAATGTGGATCCAGAAATGGGTTTAGAGATGGACAGAAGAGACTTGAGTTCAAGAGTAGAAATTAGCCCCTCTGATGGCCTCAAAACATGACTGATGCAGAAGTGGGATAAACAAACATTAATTTTCAAAGTAATTGCAATAATTATTTATTTTAATTACAGATTAATTTTGGGGGAAGAAAATTAGCTAAACATGAGAAAAAACTGTGTGATTATCATTAATTTTTTTTGTATAATTTAAAAAAGTATATATTTAAAACACTTCACCTGCTGTGAAGAAATCATGTCTCTATAATTCTCTATCAACTACCTTCTTGTTCACAACTTCTCTATTACTATATCTACTCCTAGTATACTACTTCTCTATGTTGGCTGCACATTTCTCCGCTACTTCTATATATCTACGTCTAATATAGCACTTCTCTGTTGATCTACTCTAGTCCACCCCTTTCTCTTCTTTTCATTTTTAGTAACCACTCCTCTATGTCTACACCACTTACCCCAATGTTCACTTTTTATCCTGTTCTGGGACTTCACCTGTCTATTCATCAGCAACTTGCACACTACCTGTGTGTCCACTTTTGTTTCACCATTTCTCTGCTCTTCTACTTCTCTGTATACTAACCTCTAGCGCACTACTTATCTATTGCCTTACTTCCTACAGACCTCTCCTCTATCTTCTGCTTCTGGCCACTACCTCTCCATTAATCCACTTCTGGTACAACAGTTTTTATACTCTTCTTTATGGCTCCACTACCAGTGCGCGATTTCTTTGCTCTCCCTACTTCTAATGTACCACTTCTCCTTTACCGCCAGTAAACCCCTCCCTCTCTGTTTGTCTACTCCTCTATTCGTCCACCTCTGGTACATCTATTCTTAGTATACCACCTCTCTTTGTCTACTCCCAGTTCACCATGTTGCCTTCGGGTTCACCATTTCTCTGGTGCCCAGTGGCTACTTGTCTTTAGCTGCTCTCCTGACCTGTCTCTATACTTCACTAGTTACCTCCACCTGGGTTACCTTCCCTCAGTGTTCCAGTCCTAGGATTTGGCCACTTAACTTTGGCCCCCCTCCCTCTTTCCCTCCCCTGATCATTTGTTTGCTCCCTGACATGTCTCCCTCAGGCTAGTGTGTTGTACTACTGCCTCATCTATTGTCCAATGCCTTTTGTTTACGTACTTGTCTAGCCGGCACGTCTCTTCCCACCTGGTCTTCTTTTACCCACTTTCACCTACAGCCCCCGGGCTTTGTTCCTGTTGCCTGGAAAATACCTGGCCAATGTTGTCATACCTTGGAGTGTATACCACACCCCATTACTGGCTCCTGTCTACTACTATCAAAATCATCAGAATACTATATGCAAACAACACATTATGAGATTTTAAATTACTTAATATATGCATAGTTCTTAAATGTTATGCAGAGTCAGTCTTAACATATGGATGTGAATCATGGACAATAGGACAACAGACAAGAAATCACTGGAGGCTGTAGAAATGTGGTTTTACAGAAGAATGTTGAGAATAACATGGACAGCAAAGAAGAGTAATGAAAATGTTCTGAAAGAGGTCAAAGCAAAAAGAGAGCTCATTTCAAATATTAGGAAGAAACAATCATCATTTTTTGGCCATGTAATGAGAAGAGAACAACTGGAATATATTGTAACTGGAAAAATTGAGGGACGAAGAGATAGAGGGAAGCAAAGGGAAAAGATACCAGACAGCTTAAGAGAATGGCTTGGCAGAAGGTCAACAACATAAATGATAAAGAACTGTCGAGATAGAAAGTTGTGGAGAGACATGCCAGTAGGCCCGGTACTTGATGATGATGATGCATACACTTATGCCATGAAACAAACTTGACACACTGTGATGGCTTTTATGATCAAATAATGATATGGAAAACCAAGTTAAGAATGCACACATTGGTTTCCATACAATTATAACATTATGTGTAAGAAATAGAGAAGAACTATAAAAAAAAAGTTAAAATTATGAATCTTACCCATAGTTCCATAAAATCCTCTGGGTCCACAAGAGCCAACACCATAGACTCTCAAAGCTTTAATGGCCTCCTCCTAAACGAAAAAAAAAAAAAAAGATTTTACATTCAGATACACAAATGGGATAACAAATCTTGAAATAAACCTGCCATTAGCACATTTAATAATGACAAGTTGAAGTATTTACAATTAATGAACCCTATAAGTTGCATTGAGGGTGTCCCTGATACATAATATTTATTTTCAGATCAACTATATACAATTTGCCACTATGAACACATGGTTGATGCACTCAGGTAATGCATTAAGGATACTTATTGACACCCTAATTCTTTTGACAATATGTGGATTATAAAATATTACCATGCAGGGCAAAAGAAATAGAACTCAGTGGGCACTCTGGAACCAACGTATGGTCTTGGATTATGCCAATTATGTTGTACTCCATGCACATAGTCAAAATGGGACTATAGATTAAAATAAAGAAAATGAAATATAACAACATATGTCACAACCAAACAGATATTGAACGAGAGTGCTAATTGAGGAACGGAATCTTCTTCTTCTTTCCTTTCTCATTTGCCTTTCAGCGTCTTTTGCTCTTCTGTTCACCTCTGTTGCTGTTATGTTTCCTAGTGCTTCTAGTATTCTGTTGATCCATATTTTTTGTGGTCGACCCTTGGGTCTAGTATTCTCGCAACGTTCATTGAGGGCTCGTGTTGTGTTTTGATCTTTCTGCCTTGTCACATCGCCAAACCATTTTATCTGTTGTTTCTTTATATATTCTATGGCAGGAATTATTCCTAGCTTTTTTCTCAGTTCTTCATTTCAGATCTTTCTCTCAGACTGTTTCCTGTCATTCGTCTGACACGTTTCATCTCAGTAGGTTATTTTTCTTATTGTTCTTGCATCTAGAGTCCAAAACTGGCATTGGTAGCACAACAATGGGATAAAGATTGTATTATAGAGTGCCCGTTTTGCTTCTAGAGTTATTTCCTTGTTGGACAATAGTGGTGATAACTGGCCAATGATTTGACATGCTTTGATGCATCTTGAGTCTTATCTCTGCTGTTTGTGAATTATCGTTTGTCACTGAACTTCCTAGTGAATTCCTTTACTTGTTTTAGTTGCCCACCTTCTATAGTTATGTTGATGTTCTGTTAATGTTTGGCAATATTTATGACTTCTGTTTTGTTGATTTTCATATTGTATTTTGTGCCTGTGCTGTTGAGTCTATTTAAGTGTTCTTGTAGGTCTTCCATCTTTTCATGTATTAGTGCCTGATCATATGCAAATAAAAGCTCATTGATCTCCTGTCACTGATGGGCTGGCTAACTTGCATATATAGTTCATGTATGTGATAAGCAGTAGGGGAGATATTACGCACCCCCGTCTTACACCTGATCTAATTTCAAAGTGGTCCTATATCCTGCTGCTGTTCTGACTGTGCAGCTGCTGCTGATGTAGAGACTTTTAACTAGGTGGGTCAGATGTTGGCTTATTCCGTATGTTGTTAGTAACTCCCACAGTTGTTCTCTGTTTACTCTGTCAAATGCTTTTTCCTGGTCAATGAAAGCTATGTATAAATTTAGATTGTGTTCTGACATTTTTTCTGCAAGCTGTTTTAATGTGAATAGAGCGTCAGTACATCCTCTGTTGAGGAAGGGGATGCTGAACATATTTGGGCAATATTATCAACAAATGGGCTGAGAGACATTCAGCAGAGAATAAATAAAGAAGAACAGCTTTCATCCAACTTAATTAGAATATTAAAAAAAAAAGTAAAGAGCCCCATCATGCCAAGTGGTGTATAAGGAATATGGGGTTAGTTACCATAATTTGTATAGACCTTCGGTACATGATATTTGGAGTAATATGGTTGGTATTACACCCGTGCTGCTTTACTTTCCAAGAAAAAAATGTAGTACACATTTAAGACTGGGTGAACTCGGAAGCCATTGATCAGGATCGAACATCTAGTCTTTTGTAGTCCAGTTCACTGACTGAGCTATTAATAGAATATAGGCAGCCAAAAACATAAAAACAAGCAAAAAGTTAACACTTTTAATACGAATGTACAAACGGGCCTCTTAAATTTGTTCTTGGATATTCAATAATACACAATAAAATTATGAACTTTATATTATAAACAACGGTTTGAGGAAAATTCTGAACATCAGATGGTATGGTAAAATCAGAAATGAAGATATATAGGAAAGAACAAAACAAGGGCCAAACAAGCAACATATTAAAAATAGAAAATGAAGATGGAATGGATAAACACTAAGAAAACTTAATGCCAGCAATGTAAGACAAATACTGTCATGGAACCCACAGGGAAAGAGAAAACCAAGAAGGCCCAGGATACATGAAGAAAAATTTCATGGAAACCCTCAAAAACCTGGGGCTAGACCTGAAAAAGTTAAGGCCTGTCTTTTCACCATATCTTCTGTCTTCTATGTTTTCCCTATAAATTCTATCTATCTATCTATCTATTGTCCTTTCAAGCCGAAGACGGCACATAGGGCAGATCCACAATCTCAAAAACAGAAACCTTGCATGCCAAAGTGGCACATATTGCAGAGATCACTGCTCTAATATATATGGCACTGTTTCCATAAAAATACTTTTTACAATGACAGCTTGTCAAGCCATCAATCAACCTCCTTAGTCGCCTCTTACGACATGCCTGGAAGATTACAGTGTCACTATTCTTTACTTCCCTCATAATGAGGCCCCGGTAACACACAGGAACCTATAAATTACTCCTTGCAAAATGGTTTTTTTTTTTTTTTTTTTTTGCAAATACCACCCAGTGGGATTTCCAATCAGACTACTGAATGAAGTTTCTGCCACTTTGTGATTGACACAAGGTCTAAGTAGGGACTGGAGACAAATAATAATAAATGAATATTATTATAGAGGGAAACATCCGAGGCGATAATCAGTGAATCAATTCAGAGGAAGAGGTATGTTTACAGCACTCGGAAAAAATGACAAATAATCAACAACAGAAAAAATCTATGTACTGCCTGATTTAGTTTTGAACTTTCTAAATCTTCACCTACAATCCACAATCTTGGAATTGTATACCTGGCATGTTTAGTTAAATGTTTGCAGTATTAAACTCTCACCTTCTCCCTCATGGCTGCTGTTTGTTGCCAGTAAAAAAAGTAAGTAAAGTACCCCCCGTCACGCCAAGTGGCGTATAGGGAAATATGGTGTTAGTGACCCTATATTTTACAGACCTTCAGCACATGATTTTTGGGGTAATGTGGTCGGTATTACGCCCGTGCTGCTTTTACTTTCCCAGAAAAAATCCGGTACCCATTTAAGGCTGGGTGAACCCGGAGCCGTCGGTTGGGATCGAACCCTACCCCTTGTCCGTAGTAGTCCAGTTCACTAACCACTGAGCTATCGCGGCTCCTACTAATTTTTAGGGAATTAGTAAAACCCAGGTGTCCTCGCCAGGATTACGAACCCCGGCTGTTGCCGTGGTAAGCCAACCGCCTATCGATTGCGCTAACCGGACACCCGTTTGTTGCCAGTACATGTTCTTAATTATTCGAAGATCTTTGCTACTGTGGTGATTCATGATTGTACAAAGAAATTATGACGGTGGTTTTCTGTTGCCTTCCGTCAGTTTGTTTATATTTGGCTCCGTTAGCCTTTGACTAAAAAGTCTCACCCACAAGACAGTGGGATATCAACCAATAGTAAAATAAGTAAAATCACACATTTCACTCAAAACAATAAAAAAAAAACATTTCACTCAAAACAAGCAAAAAACACACCTTTTAATCAAAACAATATATTTGCAAAACAAACAAGTTTGCTGCATGTTACAGAAGAAGTAGTAGTGATAAAAAAAATAATGCATATTGCAGGCGTATTTAAAGTGAAAGCAGATCTTTTTCTTCACAGAAACAGATCACATGCACTTAAAAAAGAAACGCAAATATATATGATAACTAAATTAAATAGCAATCCATTTTTATTGATTAACAGCAATTTAATATTTCAAAATTGAAAATGAAAAGTGCATGCAGCTCTAAAACAAAAATAAATATAAAATTGAATGTGTTCCCTTTTACACCAGGTCTAGTGTCATTCAAGTTTTTCCTTTCATTCACAATCACTTGTGGGGAAATTTGCAAAAAATGATTTTTCCCTGATACATTTAAACTGGAACAATTTATTTGTAATGCTATGTGCTCTTCTGTAGATATTTACTGTTGAATGTACATCTTCTACTCTATGTGAAAATGTAGAAGGTTTATTTTCTCATCATCATTGAGTGCCGTCTCCGCAACGAAGATTGGCTACCATGGAGCGCCATTCTGCTCTATCCCTTGCTTTGATGGTGCAGGTTGTCATCGGTTGATTTGTCCATCTTTTGATGTTACTCGTCCATGTTAATCTTGGTCTGCCTCTGCCTCTTTTACCTTGTATTTTCCCCTCCAGGATTACTTTCAGTAGGCTGTTGTGTCTTTTAACATGGCCCAAGAATAAAAAATATATTTTTAGAATATAAAATATAACAAGAATATAAAATTTATTTTCTAGAAGATTCAATTTCCAGCCAATCACTTTCACATATATGATATAGCTAGTCTGGGTCCCTTGTCAAAACTTTACTATTTCTGAAACATAGAGTTAAGAGGATCTGTGCTAAGAAAACTGAATATAATCAACTGGTATCACCCTACATTAATTTGAAGCAAATAAATGTTACATTATTACACTTATATTGAAATCTGAAATCCAAACACAAACATTGTGATAAATAATATATACAGTGAGCATTATTGATTATATCAATTGGCCCAATTAATGAAATTTGAATATTGATGCGCAGTAAATTTGATATTTTTTATTACATCATGCACGGTATTGTTGGCATATTTCTTTCTCATGCTTAACAGTAAATTTAAATTATAGTCCGTTCAGATTCGTTTGCCGAGATGTTATGATTTATAATTCAAAAAGTTCTTGATGATTTCACATGATTTTTGGCATACGGTGTTAAAATGTCCATGTCACGAGAACATATGTGTTACTCGATGTCTAGCTATAACGGTTTTCTTAAAGCGGCGAATTCCTTTGATCTTTGCCCTGTAACTATTATTTTGACCCTAATCAAAATGTTTTACAGTAATCTAGTGCAACGATGACCCATAGGCGTGTCCATAAAATTTTACTTGGTGGCAAGTATACAAATTTTAAATTATATATAGAACTTTTGTTCGTAGAGTCAATTTGATATAGTTCCATGCTCTTGGTGTGAGTTTCCCAAATGTCGCTGCCTTTCAAATACGTACATTTAGTTCCTCATCTAAGGAAAGTGTGGCTGTAATAGTGGATCCAAGATAGCTGAACTTCTGTACTGACTCAAGCAGGCTTCCATTCAAAGTAATGGTTGTTGGTTTGCTTATAACATATTTTTGATTGCTTGGGTGGTCTTGAACAATAAACTGTTTAACAAATCAACTAGGAAATTTTGCAAATCAAACTATCTGTAGACTTAATCAGAGTAATGATCATTCAGAATCAGACGAGTCAAATAGGTCGATTACTGCTTTCGGCTGAACAAACAACAAACCATCCTTTTTCCAATATTCCTCTTCTTGTCGTAACACATGATCCTCACATTTTACCCAGTAGTCTTTATTTATATTTGATAGAGCCTGATTTGTAAGTGTCTCAACATCGCATAATTTGAAAGTTTTATTTGTATATGCTACGTGTCCTTTAACTTTTGCCCAAACTAGTTCTATAGGATTTAAGTGTGCATGATATGGAGGTAGTCTCAAACATCTATGGCCATGTTCTTGAATTAACTTGTCTATTTTAAATATCTTTGTACGTTGTGTCTGTTTTACAAGGCTAAGCAATTCGGGTTTCAAGTAGCTGTCATTAACTTGTATGTGTTCTTTTATGAGCCACGTTTTGATTGCATCTTTTGTACTTGATGATGTTGGGATTCTATCTTCTACGTTAACTACGTTATGGTATGAAGCATTGTCCATTATCAGACAAGAAGGTCGATCTAATATTGGAAGGATACTTTTCTCGATCCAGTCTTTAAATATGTGCCCATTCATTTCGGAGTGGTAGTCTCTATTGTCTATGGATTTTGAAATGAAAACGAGATGAGCATTCTGCAACAACCCATTATGTCTGCTACCTGCATGTGCAACTATCAAACGTTGCCCTTTACTGCTTGGTACTGATCTTTTAATACTTCCATCTGCTAACTGCCATTCCTTTTCATTTGTATGATGAGCGTTGATCCAAGTTTCATCTAAATAAACAATATCATAATCATTTTCGCGCATTTCCTTCACTTCACGTAAATACTTGCTTCTAAGAGCTACTAGATGTGGCTTCTCACAAATAATGTTTTTTCCACCAGCATACTTTCTAAAGGTGAAGCCTGCACTTCTTAATATTTTCCATAATGAAGTTTTTGATATTTCAATGTCGTTGTTAGTTTTCAGCCAAAGCTTCAACTTTCTAAGTGTCACTTCTTCGTTTATATCAAACATTCGACAGATTTCTCTTTTTACTAGGTCCTTATCAAAACTGTCTAACGTTTCTTTCCTTCCTTGCTTTCTTGCATTTGTTGGCAATAAATATCCGCTTCCTTTAACTATTCGATCAAATGAACGTTTACACAAACCTAAAATATGCATTGTTCTCTTCTCAGGGTTTGATAAAGAACAATAAAGATGTCCCTTTTTACGCTCTCTGCAGAAGTATTGATAAATCTTTATAGCAATGTTATGCTCAGTAAAATATTTTGCCTTTATATTCATTCTCACATAGACTTGCAGAAGATAATATGGATAGTGCCGCCTCCTTTCTGTAAATATTGAGATTTGCCTCTGAATTATGACTCGAACTCGAGTCTACGGCCGTGATTTTGACGTCACATAATTTCCGGTTTCGGCTAAAATGTCATTTTGTGCTAAACGGGAAATTTCATATGTAACATTTCTTTATAAAAATTTATAGTGGAAACATAACTATTTTAGGACGGTGCGCATTCAGCCGTGAAGGTCATGCCTATATGTTAAAGAATCAGCTGTGAGATGTAAGCATCTACATAATCCCGCCAGTGTTATAATATCGATTAACTTTTTTTTAATATAGGTTAAATAAGGCATCTTTGAAACTGGATCACATTTCTTTGATAAAAAAATATTTTTATAGCGACATTAGTATTCTAAACCTAACTTCAAAAGATCAATGCAAATGAACAATAAGTTTTTGAAAAAAATAAATTAATGTCTAGGCAAACGAATCTGAACGGACTATAACTTTAAATTTGTGCACTAATTTACAAATAACATTGTAGTCTAATTATTCTCATAACACTAACTAGTAGTTAATTATTTAATAGTGGCAATAATGAATAGTGTAATTTGTAAAATAAAATGTGACAAACTTTGTAAAGCTCATTTGTAATAACATTTTTATAAATTTTTTGTGTGCATTCGCCAGCTTTCACCCCAGGCGAAGTCCCTAGAGACTAGGAACTGAATTTTGCATATTAATCTGTTTTTCCATGGCAGCCGTGTGCACAGGAGTCCCTTGCCTTAGAGGCAGATAACTCCATCTTCTTAAGTACTCGTATTTTTTTTCCGTAGATGAGTAATTGAGGTTTCAAGCCTGGCCTCGCTGCTAAGACCAGGGGTGGTTACTGCAGAGAGAAATCACAAGTAAAAATCCCAACTGTTGCAGCCGGGATTTCAACTCACAACCTCTCTGTCTTGAGAACGACATCTTGCCCGAGACCAACCAGTCCACCGTAATAACATATATGTTTTTATAAAACAATATATTGCATTAGAATGTTACTGTAGACATATAATGATTCAGGAAAACACAAAGTATATTATTTTCCATAATCCAACATTGCTGGTGATTATATCATTGCTGGTCTTAGGCCAACTTGACCACCACCCCTAGCATTGAAAGTGTTAATTACCATTGTTAATCATACAAAATATGTACGAAAAAGGCTGCTTATGTGTCAAATTGCATGTATATTGTCAGCAGCCACATTATACTATATTATCATCATCATCGAGTGCCATCTCTGCATCGAAGGTTAGCTACCATGGAGAGCAACATTTTTTATGTCTTGCTTTGAGAATGCAGGTTGTCATAGGCTGGATTGTCCATCTTCTGTGTTACTCGTCCATGTTAGTCTTGGTCTGCTTCTACCTCTTTTACCTTTATTGTCCCATCCAAGCTGCTGTCTTTTAATATGCCCCAAAAATCTCATTTGTCTTATTTGAATTGTGTTTTGTAGTTCTCTTTTCATTTTTTTAGTTGTTTTAAGACTCACTTTTTCTTTTTTTTCATCCAATCCTTCCTATTCTTCTATAAATCCATGTTTCAAAGGTTTTAATTTTCTGTTCTGTTTTCTTGTCTAATGTCCATGTTTTCTGCATCATACAAGAATATTGAGAAAATATATAACATTTTGCTATTCTTAAGTTTAGCCCTGGTTGCATTTGCCCTGATGTTAATGTATTTTTCATGGCATTAAAATTGTTTTTTTTCCATTCCTAATCTTTTTTTAATTTATGTTTTATATTTTCCATCACTGGTTATAGTATGTCCAAGATAGTTTTAGCTCTGAACTGTCTCCAGGTCTATTCCTTCAACTTTGATATCCACTTGTAGGTTTTGTATGTTATCTTTGTTTATAATCATAATTTTAGTCTTTTTGATATTCATATCTAACAAATATTTTTTGCCTGTCATATATATTTCATTAAGTAATTGTTGCAGTCTTCAGGATTTTCTGCAAGTACAACTATATTAACCCTTAAGAACGATACCTATCTGTAACTTTCCCATTTACATGTAAAAAATACTACGCGTTAAATTTGCAAAAATAATATTTAATTGGACAATTTTTTTTTACAAAAAATGACAATAACACTTAGAATGAATAAAATTACGATTTACAAAGTGAAATCCCGCCTAGGTAGAATTTTTTTTTTTTTATCCTGAGCGTTATTGCAGATATAAATGGTACAATAATTCATTTTCAACATTATTAACACAAAGTGCTACAAATGAAACAATTATTTAACAATATTTTTGTAAGTATCCTCTGTATCTCAGTAACAAAGTCGATCTCAATGAAGGTTCAATTCAATGAGTGACTAGCACAAACTAGGATTTAGATTGCATCTGTTAAATCAATAATTTCATAAATTAAATAATTTTTTATTTAACCACCAGCGCCCGTTATGGCCAGAGTCTGTACCAGATGCTGTAATTATTTCTCTGTTTTCATCAAATTTACTGCTAGTCGAATGCATTACGTTTTAGCTATCTGATGTGCATTTTGTCCATTTACATATCCAGCCTGCTCGTTAACCATTCATTGCTGGTACATTGCCTGTTCATTGCCGATATTTTCCCAGTAGTTCCTAGTACCTTCACTGTTATCGTATTGTTAGAGTTTGTTTTATGATTTGCCCACAGCCAGCCATAAAGATTTTCTCTTCTTTTTCCAAATGGAAAAAAAAAAAAAGAAAATTTCTTCAAAATTGAGAACGTAAAGTGGAGTATATCTTCATTTCTTTGTCTCTTTCTCTCTGTGTTGTCCCTGTTTTCTAAAGAAGGCTGCATGTAGGCCAAAATGTTAAATAATATTTTGTATTGTCATTTTTTTTGTCAGCTGTCACCATACTTTGTAGGAGTGTATACTTGTTCTCTGCTACCAACTTTATGATAGCATTGCATTTATTTGTCTGTTCCCTTCTTAAAAATGGGCAAATTTTTTTTTTTTAATCAAATCCGCCATGTTTTTACAATACCATTGAATTTTTTTTACTACATGTATGGGGGGAAAAAATCCATCAAAAAAAAAAATCGAACACTCAAGAGTCATCGTTAGTTAAAATTAAGAAGGTGAGAAATGTTTGCCTGTGGCAAACTGTCCACTTCCAAAAAAAAAATGTATTTTGAGGCAGTTATTTTTACGATGGTATCATAATCTACGGTTAACAACATGGTAAATCTGATCAAAACGTCTAAAACAAGACCAAATCCCGTTGTGATAACAGTTTTAAATGACAGCGGCCCTGTTTGTCTGCTTCGCCTGCTAAAATATATTGGTTACTAAAGTGCTGAAAGACAAATTTAGCACACAAAAAACCACAGACTTGACAAAACAAAACCCTTAGCAACTTACCATTATAATCAATAATATGTAATAGAAAAACATCTCAAATGATAATTTACAGTTTGTGTTCACCAGCTTTATATCTTTAGCAAAATCCCAAGGGACTGAATTTTTCATGAATATCACTTTTTCCTATTTTTCAAACTGGCAGCCATGTGCTCAGGTGTCCCCCACCATACAGGCAGATATCTCCGACTTCAGAAGTACTATCATATTTTATTATCGTTGAGAGTATTCACGTTTTGGGCATATTTTTTCCTATTAATTTTACCAGGGCAGCAGCCATTCTTGGCCTACTCTTTTCAATTTCCAACTGCCAAGGTTCTTTAACATGAGCAGAATGCACACAGGACTTCCGTTTTTATGCTTTTTTCTTAGAGGGCTAGACATCGGATCTCACTACCCAGAGACCAAGGTAGGGTAAAGCCATGGACTCAATTTAATTAAAATTTTTTTAATTTTATTTGATTTTCCCACTGCTTATGGTGGGAATCAAACCTAGGCCCTTCCTGTCTAGAGACCAATGTCTTACCTCTAGACCACCCAGCAGCCCAATAATTTACAATAAATCAATATGTTTTTTATAATTATGAACAGTTTGTTGAATTTAATTGATCCACATCTGATTTCGCACCAGGAATATTATAAATTAGCTGAAGAGAAAAAAAGGCTATGCAAAGCATAATTCAGGGACAGATAACTTAAGTAATGCTGCCAAACAGCTGTGCTTAATGCATAATAAAAATAAATAGGGGAGTATTAAAACAGGTCAATGAATTTAAATTATCCAGGAACGATGTTAATTTCAGATGGTAGATGTACCACAGTGAAGTACAGAATAGCTCAGGCATAGGGGCAAACCAAAAAATGAGAGATATTGTGTAATCCATTTTTGTCAATGGAAATAAGAAAATGAGCTCTTCAGTGTTATGAAGTGCCAGTAATAGAGGTACGAATGTGAATCCCAGACATTAGGACAACATACATACTATAACTGAAGGGCACAGAAATGTTTTCCAGGACAATGTTGAGATTATCATGGACAGCTTAAAAAACAAACAATGAGGAAAGTGAAGAGTAAACAGGTCAAATCAAAAGCTATTTCCAACGTCAGAAGGAAATATCAATTTTTGACCATGAAAAGGGAACAACCAGAATATGCAGTGACAAATGGAAAAATTGAGGGAAGAATAGTGAGAAAAGATTCAAGCTAGTTTAAGGGATTGGTTTGGTAGGATGTCAACAACAAAACCGATAACATTTGTAGAGACAGAAAATTGTGGACCGACATGTTCATCTATGTTATCACAGACTTGATGATGAACTGCATGGAGAAGAAATGAAAGTCTATTCTAGAAATGTCAAATATTACAATAATTTTCTTTTAGAAATGTTAAACATTTCACACTAATCAAACAATAATATAACACACTTCCCATTACCTCTATCTCCTTTTTTCCAACCATGCAGAGAAAATTAAATGAAGCCATGTTAATGCAAGATTTTCCATTGACTGTAATGTACTTCCCGTTTTGCCTGCAGAGAAGTGTTAAACACTATCAAATGTTATAAACACACATTTTATACTTTTATCTATATACTATATATTTGTATATATTATATTTATTTATATACACATACATATGTATAGTAAGATTAAACTAAGATCCACAAAGGACATACCCAAAATATCAGTCAGGTGTTAAAATTATCTTGATCACCACTTGACCGCACCACTGGACGGCACATAGGGCATATAATGTTTTTCGCCACCCATCTCTATTATACGCGAGATGCTCAGTCTTATCTAATGAGTCTATGTCTACCAAGTTTGCTTCTCTTATAAGTGTTCTTTTTAGTGCCTCTCTAGGTCTTTCTCTTTTCGGTATCTTGATGTTTCCCACAGAGGAGCCTGTTTTGGAATTCTCTTGTTGTCTCTTCTCAGGAAATGTCCGACATATTTCCACTCTCAATCAGCTTGGTTGACCAACAAGCGACAGGCAATGTTTGAACCCTCATTCACCAAGCTAGCTCTATTATATATATATAACCTGGATCTAACCAATGATGGCTGCAAAAATGGACATACCAACTAATCCTGCCTATGTTGGATTATAGACAGATATTTTCAATTGATACTTCAAAAAGGGGGGAAGTGTAGCAGCACATTTAAGATATGAGTAACTATTAGCAAACCATTTGAACAGATACTGTGAGCAACCTTCTGGTTTTCTGATCTTGGTTGTCTCAATATGTTGCTGTTGTTTCTTATTTGATAGTTACAAAATTGTTTATTCCCAGTACTGATAATAAGCTTTGTTTTGTTTTGGTCTTTTTCAGAATTATTATGTGGCTTTCAGTGGGGATGTAAATATGGATACAGAATGTGATGAAAATTTTGCAACTTATACATACAACTTTAAAATAAATTGTACTCTTATATACAAATGGGAGCCGCGATAGCTCAGTGGTCAGTGAACTGGACTACCACGGACAAGGGGTAGGGTTCGATCCCAACCGACGGCTTCCGGGTTCACCCAGCCTTAAATGGGTACCGGATTTTTTTCTGGGAAAGTAAAGCGGTATACCGGGGGTGTTATTTTTTATACCAAGAATGATGAAATATACCAGCGATACCATGATGATTATATCAGTTTATATCAGGGGGCATATGCTGATAATATACCCGCTGAAATAATAACTTCCTTTCCTGTTTCAAGATGATACTGATGATGATGATTACGTTTCCTTCATCAATATAATCACCAGCGGGTACCAGCTTTCCCCCTAGTTACCACGAACTATCATTACCAAGGGTGCTTACGCACGATAAGCAATGACTCGTGATATGACTGGCACCGGCTGTGTACTACTTGATAGTGTGACCGTGCCCACCAGTGGCGTCGCTCACCTTGACTGCATCAATGCTGAAACAATGGCCAATGATTCATATAGTGGAGTCTCCGAATATAGCTGTTCGTCGCACCTCGGCGCAACTACATTTCATGTGGACTTCCTCTGAAGTCACACCAGTGCGTAATCACTTCTGGATCACACTATGCGTGTTCTACGACACGTTGCCTGAGCCCTTCCTCTCTGAAAAGACTCATCTCCGAATACTTAATGTTCAAGGGCTACGCCACTTTATAATAGCCTTCCTCTCTGAAAAGACTCATCTCCGAATACTTAATGTTCAAGGGCTACGCCACTTTATAATAGCCTTCCTCTCTGAAAAGACTTGTCTCTGAATACTTAGTGTTCGTGGACTACGCCACTTTATAATAGCCTTCCTCTCTGAAAAGACTTATCTCTGGATACTTAGTGTTCGTGGACTACGCCACTTTATAATAGCCTTCCTCTCTGAAAAGACTTATCTCTGAATACTTAGTGTTCGTGGACTACGCCACTTTATAATAGCCTTCCTCTCTGAAAAGACTCATCTCTGGATACTTAGTGTTCGTGGACTACGCCACTTTATAATAGCCTTCCTCTCTGAAAAGACTCATCTCCGAATACTTAGTGTTCGTGGACTACGCCACTTTATAATAGCCTTCCTCTCTGAAAAGACTTGTCTCTAAATACTTAGTGTTCGTGGACTACGCCACTTTATGGTAATGAGACACCAATAATGTCCCCACTCTGTCTCTACTAGCGAACTCATAATCGTTCACTCTGTCTCTTGTAACTAACCTACTAGCTAGTCACTAATTAGTAAAAACTGTCCCTCTTACTGTAACTCACTTGTGTGTATTCCATCCTTTATTGAAACAACTGAATTCCATCACTTCTACCCTATTCTATCACTGTCACTAACTCATAACTTGAGCCTATCGTTCCTACTCTATCCTTTTACTGAAAAAACAAACTCTAACATGATCAACAGTACCAGCTGTAACAAAACTAACACACAGCTGTCTGCATGAGATCCCAGCAAGGTCTAACGCTCAACTGACTGACTTATTCCTTTTCTGACTTAAAACTCCTCAATCTAGCTTTCGCATTTCTCTCCATTCACGTTTTGCACGACCCGATCACTGTCATAATTTTCACGTGGGCCCACTGAGCTCTTACCTGTTTATTTCCCTCCTGACCTTCACCTTTCGACCTTTTATACGCCTAATAGCCTCCCTTAATTATCCACTATTTCAGCGGCACGGGCGTAATACTGACTACATTACCCCAAAAATCATGTGCTAAAGGTCTGTAAAATATAGGGTCACTCTCACCATATTTCCCTATACGCCACTTGGCGTGACGGGGATACTTTACTTTTACACCAAATATTAACAGCAAGCTCACCCTTCTATACAGTATTTGTCCATTGACTGAAGAAGGGGATGGTCATCGGGCACGTCAGGAGCCAAGGGTTCAGGCTGCCACTCTTCTATAAGAGCATCCTTTCCTAAAACAATGACAGGAATTTCAGTAAGTGAAGGTGCTTACTCTAACAGCTAATTTAAGAAATAAAAAAAGAGGGAGAAAACTATTTGATGTCGAAACCAAAAAATGTTAATAGCACATATAAGCTATTTTCTTATAAAATCATTTAAATGGAAACAGCAATTAAATCTATTTAAAGTAATGCATAAATTTACATTAAAAAACATTCACACTGAAGAAATTACTTGTTCATGGCTGGTTCTCAGTAAAACCTAACACCACAAGAAGATATGTTGAAAAAAAAGTATTTGTGTTTAGAGGGTACACTTATGCTGATTTTTTTTTAGTGTTAAATTATTCAATAAATACACACAGACTCTCATCTTGAAGGCTATAGCTAACTTGGACACCAACATTCATTTGTACTTTTTTATTTATTTAAACAAAAATTAAACATAAGCACTAAAAATGTAAAATAAATACTTTTATAATCTCAACTTAAATCCTATAAAATGTGTTTATTCATCTTCTCTTTTAGTAGAACAAAACTTGTATATTTTCTATACTTGAGCCTAAGATAAATAATGGACACAAACAACTAAGTATTTGAGCACTTGGAAAACATTTAATCTAAATAATTTTTTTTAAAAAGGTGAAGTAATAGCTTCACCTTTTAGAACTATTACTAATAGAAGTAATACACATTTACTTGAACTACAGGTCAACACAGTTGCCCTACCATATAATTGATGACCTGTTTTTATGCTCTTCTTCTCTTTCTTTCCACATTTTCCTTTCAACTTTGAAGGGAGATACAGTCTGCAGTCTTTTGCTCTTCTATTGGCCGCTCCTGGTGTTTTGTTTCCCAGTGTTTCTAATATTCCATTAATCTATGTTTTTCACTGCTGGCCTTTGGATCTGGTGTTCTCATTGTGCTTGCTAAGGCCGTGTGTCATATTTTGAGCTTTCTGTCTTTTCATGTGGCCAAACCATTTTATCGCTTGTTTCTTTATGTATTCAATGGTGAAAATTAATTAAACTTTTTTTCTTAGTTTTTTTTTTTATTTTATCTCCTGTCATGCTACTTCTTCTCCTCTGCATTCGTCCATTAAGTGAGAGTGGATGTCTTGTGTCATACGTTTACAGCATATGTGAGCCTTTTAGCCTGACAACTCCACCTTCATAACAGGAAGATTGCTGAACAATTTGGCCTATTTTAACCTGTAATAATAGTATTAACCTCATGGTTGGTTACATCAGATTTAATACTATTACCAGACATTGTTTGAGAGTAAACAAAAAACCCAAACGTCTCTCTCACCCACGTCACCTTCATGGGTGTGGCATTAACAAATGAAGTGTAAGATACTGATACAAGTTGTTGATAATGCAGGAAGTGTAAGACAAGTAGATAGATAATCTCTCAGTGATGAGATTAAATAAAGGAGGTTTCCCCACCCAATATTTGGTGCTAGGTTTCTCAAGGACAAATGAGGGGAGACATTCGAGGAAGGACAGAGAAGTAAGAGTTGACTTGGGATTCAAGGCGCAGATAACATTCATAAAGGGTTGGTTAATCCAGAGTGATGATATAAAGCAGTGTGCCAACCCATGGCTCAGACTACAACTGGCCAGCGAAACTCATTTTAGTGACCTGAGAACCTGTTCGACGGTTTTCATTAATGAAATATAAACCAAAACCATCGTTAATTTTAAAATTGTGGGATTGTGAAAATAAATAAGGCAATTTTGTTCTGCAGGTTTTATAGCTCCCATGGTACAAACAAAACACTCTGTATCCACGTAACAATGTAGCTACTATCTCATGAAATGTAACAGGTGATATTTTCGACTAGCTGACTAGACATTCCAGCGGCTTTTACGGAGACGTCACAAGGAAAATCTTTCTGTAGATTCGTCCAGAAACGTTATTCTCGTGAGGGTGTGAATTTGGGTTTCGTGGCTGGCACAAGATTCATGGCCCTAGATATGAAATTCACCTTGCAATCTCTGCAGTTTACTGCAGTATCGTACATGAGCAAGTGCAATAAAATTTCACCTACGGGCCACAGTGACCATTTAACCTTAGCAACTCCAAAGACAATGAAAATCGGTTGCTGCTAGATGTTGCAACAAAGCTATAAAATTACTGGAAGGGAACATCTCTGAAAGTGTAAAGAAGACTTGACCAATAAACTGATGAGCATCACCCAGCCCATGAGTCAAAATTATGGGAAAAATAACTACATAGTCTAGAAGCATATGTCCAAAGAATTTTTAAAGTTTTTAAACAGCCTATAAGTAGTACCTAGTTTTAAGTTAGGATCTATTTTATTTTTCTTGAAAGCTCGTATATTCTAAGTTCAGAGCCTTCGCAAAGAGTTTTTATTTCTTCATTGAACCATAGAGTTAAATTTGAGAAGTAGTTATCAGAAATGTGCACTCAAAATTAGCTACCAATGGTTTTGTTCTGAGGTGTGTTAGTTGTATCAATTTCACTGTGCTATATCACTTTCAAACTTACTTCAAAATGGTTGAAGCAAAGAAACACCAAATTACAGAAGGAAAACAACACTTTCAATCTAAGTGGCAAGAAAGCTACTTTTTCATTGAACACAATGGTAAACCACAATGTGTTAGATATATAATATACATAAACAATTTGCAATATGCAGGTGACACAATCATAATATCAGAGACAGAGAATGAACTACAAGAACATAGATAGACATAATAGTAAAAAAAAGCAACAAGAATGGTATTAGTCTGAATAGTAAGAATACAGAAGTAATGGTAATATTGAAGAAACAATAATCACCATCATGCAGCATAAAAATAAACAACAAATCTAAAACAAGTGCAATGCGTTAAATAGTTGGGCACAATAATAACATCAGATGGAAGATACATCATAGAAATAAAAAACAGAATAACTCAGGCCAAAATAGCATTTCAGAATATGAAAAACATCTTATGCAACAAGTCTATGTCAATAGAAGTAAGAAAGAGAGTTCATCAGTGCTATATAGAACCAATTCTGACTTATGGAAGCGAATCAAGGACAGTAGACAAACACAAATGGAAAGATGATTGGAGGCCACAGAAATGGGATTTCTCAGAAGAATGTTGAAAGTTCCCTGGACAGCTAAAAAGGACCAATGAGGACATTCTCAAAGAGCCAGACACAAAAAGGGAGCTTGAAAAAACATCAGAAAGAAACAACCAAAATTTTTTGGGCACATCATGAGAAGAAGAAAGTTGGAATACTTGGTTACAACTAGCAAAATACAGGGAAAAAGAGACTATGGACGACAAAGAGAGAAGATACTAGATAGCTTGGTGTCGTGGCATGGAAAACAGTCAAACAACGGAACTGATACGATACACTGTAGATAGAAGATTGTGGAAGGACATGGTTGTCTATGCCAACTGGTATGGCACATGATGATGATTATATGTTATATTATATTTATTACATTACATTAATATGTATGTGTGTATATATATATATATATATTGACCTTTCGAGCCGTAACCAGCCCATAGGGCGTAGACCAAGATACTCCTTTTCTTATCTGAATTTTTGTTCTAGCAGTTTTCAATTCTTTTAAAGATATTTTATCAAATCTCGCCATTTGTCTCTGTTCTGTGCAAGCAGCTCTATCTCATTGAGGGAGCCGATTCCTGCTGCTTTTGCCTCTCTCAGCAATGTTCTTCTCAGTGTCTCTCTGGGTCTTCCTCTTTTTCTCTTACCTGTTGTTTCCCACATGAGGGCTTGCTTTGCTATTCAGTTATCTCTTCTCATCACATGTCCAACATATGACCATTGTCTTTTCTTTATTACTGAAGATATTAGTGGTTGATTGGCGATTTCTCTAATTTCCTCGTTTGTTTTGAATTCGTTCCACGCTATACCAAGTATTTTCCTTAGACATTTATTTTCAAACGCGTTCAACTTTGTTTCTATATCTCTTGTTGTTTTCCAGCTTTCACACGCATACGTAAGGTTTGATAGTACATTTGATTTGAATAGTCTAAATTTTGTGTTTGTGCTGATGAGTTTTGATTTCCACAACTTTTCAAGGCTTCACCATACTTGATTTGTCAAAAAGGGACTGTTGTCAGCATACAAAATCACTTTAGCGGAGCAGATGTAATAAGAAGATCATCACTTTTACTTTAAAGCAGAAAAGTACAACGGAGAACTGAAATTAATCAGATTCCGAATGCACTTACTGCAGCGATCAAGAGACCGTGACCTAGATCCCACCATCTTTACAACGGAAGTTAAGTATTGTTAATATCTGACAACAGAAACAAGAAAAATATTGTTAAATATTCTCAAACAAGAAAAAGTGTTCTTAAATAGAGTAGGCTGCGCTACTCAGTTTCAGAATAACCCATTAGAATTTTTATTGTCAACTCCGCGCCTGCGCAGCGGCGTGTATTGATCCAGATGTATTAAATTATGGCTATCAATTGCCTTGAGTATCTCAGCTGTTAACTTATCTTCTTCAGCAGCCTTGTTATTGGCCATACGCTTTAAGGTGGTTTCTATTTCGTTCAAGGTGACGTCATCTAAATTTACACCTAATTCTGCTGCTGGTGTTTCAGCTTAAAAAATCTATTAAACTGTGGGTAGTGGACGGTTAAGAATTTCTTTGAAGTGTTCCGCCCAACGGGCTTTTATTTCTGCGCTTGTTGTTAGCATTAATCCAGATTTGTCTAGAATTGGTGTTCCACTGGATGTATAGGTGTTTGTCAGCATCTTTTGTGCAGTATAGAGAGTTCTGCTGTCTCCTGTAATTGCAGCTGTCTCTACTTTCTCTGCCAAATTGTCTATATAAGCTCTTGTATCTCTTCTTGTGGAACTTTTTACTTTGTTGTCTAATTCTTTGTATGTTGCTTTTGCCAGGACCTTTCCAAGATCTGTCTTTACATTAGTCATGGCTCTCTTCGCTTCTCTTCTTTCTTTGATGTGTTTCCATGCAGTGTCTGAAATCCAAGCTCGTTTTTCCATTTTCTTCAGTCCGGCACTTGCTTCTGCTGCTGTCATTAGTATTTTGCTCTGTGAGTCCCACATTTCATTGATACCTAAGTCTATTTCAGGAGCAGGAATCGGCTCCCTCAATGAGATAGAACTGCTTGCACAGAACAGAGACAGATGGCGAGATTTGATAAAATATCTCTAAAAGAAAACTGCTAGAACAAAAATTCATATAGGAGAAGGTGTATCTTGGTCTACGCCCTATGGGCCGGTTACGGCTCGAAAGGTCAATAGATAGATAAGTCTATTTCACCGAGTGTTGCATAACAATTACTTAGTTCTATGTTAACATTTTTCTTGATGGAACAATCATCAGTTCACGACTTTCATCTTTCAGTTTACGACTATCAATTTTATGTAGTTGATCTCTTCTGTTAGCTTTTAAATTTTAATCTTATTTTCCCAATGCACAGGTTGTGGTCACTATTAACATCAGCACCTCTGTATGCTCTTACATATATTAATGATGATCTGAATTGTTGTTTAATACATAGGTGGTCAATTTTATTTGAAGTTCTATCATCCGGAGATATCCATGTGTTTTGTGAATATTTTTGTGTGGAAATAATGTCCCACCTATAACTAAATTTTCTATTAGACATAATTCTATTAATCTTTCTCCATTTTGACTTGTAGTATCACAGCCTTCTCTCCACATTACATGTTCCACTACTGCGTTGTCTTTTCCCACTTTGGCGTTGAAATCTCCCATTACAATTAAAAGATTGTGTTTTGGTATTTTGTTTATAAGTTGTTGTAGTTGGTTATAAAAATCGTCCTTAACTTCATCATCAGCTTCGTTTGTAGGCGCATAGCATTGAACAACTGAAAGTCTTCCATATTTTGTTTTGTAGCGTGTTCATATCAGACGGCTATTTACTGGTTCCCATTCTAATAAACTTCTTGCAGCTATGTCTGTCATCTTTATGCCTACTCCTTCACAGTGTTTTCCATCTTCCCTTCCAGAAAAAAAACTACTATTTTATTATCAACAGATTTCCTATCTGTTCCAAGTCAGTTCGCTTAATCCTAAATATCTAGATCGTATCAATCCATCTCGCTCACGACTTGTGCTTGTTTCATCGGCGCGGCCATTGTTCACACATTCTAGTATCCTATTTTTTGTTTTGTTTTAGGGCCGAAAAAACTATCACTATTATCTACTGCTAATTTACACATTCTGTATCAGTCTACGTTTCATTAACAAAATCATTTTTACGATAGCGGCTTGTTAAACCTCTGATCAACGGTTCTATACCAAGCCAGAGAAAAATAATTCCTCCATCTTGGATACAACCGGAAACATGAATTATATATGTATATATATATATATATAAGTATACATACACAATGGCCAGCATCCCCTGGCAGTAGGTTCTGATGGGCCCTCGGGCAACAAAAGGTTGGATTTAAAGGATTATTCAGAAAGATTGTTCCAATGGGAGATGTTTAGCTATATGTTGATAGTTCAGGAAAAAGAAAGAGATCAGTGCTTTTTAGGGAAATCAAAGCTAGGAATATACAGATTGATACAGAAATCATATTATTGTGTGTGTGATTTTTATACTAAATAAAATATATATAAAATATGGATTTAATTATAGAACCTGACAAGTGTCATACAACACTGGCAGTTGCCAAGACACAAATACAGAATTCACTTAACTCTAGATTCTGTAGTAAAATTTACAGCATCAAAACACAAATTCTTCAAAATTTGACAGTTTTCCATAGTCATAGACACCCCCCTCTGTGTATCTTCCTAAATTACTACTTCTGGTGACCCTTGAGTGTTGGATTTGTCTCTACTGATATAGGATTTTTTTTCCATTTTATAAGGTAGATCATGTAATGCAAAGAAAATTTCCAAATTTTCAAGAAATTGGTTGTTTTTTCCTCCTTTTTTTTAGCTGTGATCAGAGAAGTTTCCTTAGTTGTCAGCTGACATCAAACAACCCCTTTGTGACTAGGAAAACACAGTGAATAACACCATGAGGTAGCCGAACATACTGACTGCGACTGTACTGATAGGCATTGTAGCACGTCTGGTCCAGGAAATTAGAGTCCCCGTGTTTCAGCTAGTGTAAACACACCACTGTGTGTCAAAAATAAAAAATACTATTTTTAGAGCTCCTAATGTTACATTTAAGTGTTAATAATTTTTACTACGGTATCGTAAACATGTCAGTCACAGATAGATGTGTGCTCCTTGAGCAATAACGGCTTTATTTTAAAGCTAAACTCCCCCCTTCCAAGCAAATGTTTATCAATACCGGTGCATGTGTTCATATGAGAATTATCATCAAGTGCTTGATAGAATAGGTGATTATATCTTTCCAAAAGTTTGTCTCCACAGTTTGTTTATCAATTCTGCTGTTGAATTCCCAATATGTCATTCTCACTATCTGGTATCATTTTCTGTTTTTATCTTTTCTGCCCTCAATTTTCTCTTTTCCTAAACCTCTCTTCCTCGTTTTTTGTCATCTTTTTTATTTCCTTCTTTCTGTCATTCACCTAACTACTAAACAATGAATTATCCTCCTTGTTATCTGCCCTTAAAATGATGTTAAGTGGCATAAATGCATTGTGCTGTGACACACCAACATAAGCACAGCATTTTTGAGCACCCAGTTGCCTTTTCTCTTCATCCCTATGTGCTGTTCCAGGATGGCCAGCCTGTTTCCTGGAGCACCATTTGTGGTGGAGTAGGGACTGGATCAACTATTGTTCTCCAATCCTAGCACATACAAACAACTCTGAATTACTGACCACTCTCTGCTGGTTGTTGGTGAGAGTCTTGGCCTCCATTTTTCAACCTTTCACAATATGTTCGACTTGCTCTCTTTTTTTTCACAAGTCAAAAATGATTCTCTCTCCCCACCCCACTCTGAGGTAGACAATTGTCATTCAATTCAACACTCTAAAATGGTTTCTCACATATTCTCAACAACTACCTTCTCTGTGAGTCCACAATCACCTTCTCTGTGAGTCTACAATTACCTTCTCTGTGAGTCTACAATTACCTTCTCTGTGAGTTTACAATTACCTTTTTTGTGAGTCTATAATTACCTTTTCTGTGAGTTCACAATTACCTTCTCTGTGAGTCTACAATTACCTTCTTTGTGAGTCTACAATTGTAAAACATTTCGTAATACATTTGTCACCTCTATTGGAACACACAGCTAAGAAGAGTAATGAAAACGTTCTGAAGAGGCCAAAGCAAAAAGAGAGGTAATTTCCAATATTAGGAAGAAACAATCATCATTTTTTGGCCATGTAATGAGAAGAGAACAGCTGGAGTATATTGTAACAACTGGAAAAATTGAGGGACAAGGTGATAGAGGCAACAAAGAGAAAAGATACCAGACATCTTAAAGAATGGCTTGGCAGAAAGTCAACAACAGAAATGATAAATAACTGTCGAGATCGAAAGTTATGGAAGACATGATCACCTACGCCAGCAGGCCGGTTACTTGATGATGATGATGATGATTGGATGTTCTTTACTGAGCATTTATTTATTCTAACAACAATGTTATCTTGTAAATCGATGTTGTTGTAGCTGCTTTTGTTGGTCTGGAAATCCGGGTATCGTCTTCTCGTAATCCAGCCTCAAGTAACAGCTACACAATGATGCTAATGATGTTACACGAGCCGTGTGCTATGATAGCCATGCCCACACTCCTTCTCAACTGTCAATCTCGATGGTCACCATGTCTGTGACCGGGTTTTACTGTAAGGTACACACTATACCCTGATTGTACTTAGCTTGTAAGCTGGACCGTACTGACTGGTTTCGTGATTCTCCAACTTATATGTGCCCGTAACAACTTCCCTTTAGCTTAACGCCATGGCATGTGTAACGACTGCTGGAATAGAAATGGCTGCACACTGAAGACTTGTGTTGGAAAGGTCACATAACTTTATTCAGCAACCCTAACAATGTCAAACTATTCACAAAATGTACAACGGCTAATACATCCAGCTCGGTCATTCACACATCGGTACAAGGAAATGCACATCCTCCACTGGACACTCTCACTTCAGTCTTATACCGCACACAACTTGATTAATATCATTCCTGCTATATTAAATTGCTAATGTCCTGGCCACTATCTCTAACATAATTTCACTGTCTCCAATACACGAAAGACTCTCTTCATTCTCGGTCTAACTAGCCCTAATAACAAGGATGCTTTACGCTCAATGAGCCTATGGGCTGACGTCTGATCTACTATGCCGCCTCTAACTTCCCACCTACATGTCAATGTTCTCTGGAGAGCCTGCTTCTAGATCCATGCAGAGACTTATATACTTCGTCCCCTATCCAATAATAACTCACTTCCTCATCTCCCTACCAATAGAATTCATCCACATCATCTACACACCTCTATGTTTACACTCTTATCAGTCACAAGATTCCTGCTCTACCTCTAACACAATTCTACTCTGATTTTTCATGATTGTTCCCCATACTATGCTTCCTCACTCTCTCCAATTATCCCCTACTCTCCTTCTCACACCCACTGCTACACAATTACTTTCTCTGTGAATCTACAATTACCTTCTCTGTAAGTACTGTTTTCTCTGGAGAAAAACTCTGGGAAACATAGATCTTTACAATGAGCAGAATAAGAGCAATCTCAACACCACATGATACCAGGGGGCCTGTGAATAATGAAATGAACAAAACACACCATAAAACAACAGAATAAAGATTGAGAAATCAGCATAGAGACCACTTTATAGCAGAAAACATGGAAATTATGAGTATAGTTTGTTTGTTATACTTGATGAAGGCTTTTTGCCAGAACGTTGTAGTTTGTCTTGTCTTTCTGTTAGTTTAGCTACTCAATACCATCATATGTTTATTTTCTTTGAAATAAACTATAGTCTAAGGAGCTTCAACTAGACTAGTCTCAAGTTTAAATGCTAGATCATGACTACTCCAGTGTTCTTCCCTTCCTGATAGGCTTACAGTATGCAGACCTGTTGCCTTTGGAGCCAGACAAGGATCTCATGGATGCAATTAAGCTTTTGTTCAATGTGTCCATCATCATCATGTGCTTCAGAGGAGGATGTTGCTCCTATGATTATTGCCAGTCTGAATGTTCCTTATTGCCTCACCATATTCTAACCTCAGTAGGTGTAACCTATAGAGGCCTTGAGGTTTTGGTCCTATATATTCTATACTGTCCTTTAAAAAGATTGTCCTAAGATAAAATCTTCTACTATTATTCTTCAAAGGCTATTCTATCTATCTATCATCCTTTCGAGCCGAAGACGGCACATAGGGCAGAACCACAATCTTAAAAACAGAACCTTGCGTGCCAAAATGTCACATATTGCAGAGATCACTGCTTCCAAAATCTATGGCTTGTTTCCATAACAATACTATGTACAATGACAGCTTGTCAAACCATCGATCAACCTCCTTAGTCGCCTCTTACGACATGCCTGGAAGGTCACAGTGTCACTATTCTTTACTCCCTCATAATGAGGCCCCGGTAACGCTCATGATAAGGCTATTACTACATTTGATATGGTCAAAACATGCATGTTTTCCTTTTCTTAAATTCACTAGTTAGTTGTAATTTTATTTTCAGTTCTTTGATATATTTGTGTTGGCTCTTCTATATATCCAGGATATTCAAAGACTTCTATAGCATTTCACCTCAAATTATGAAACTGTTTTCTCAGCTGCCTGAATCAATGTCTCATACCTGTAAGTTGCAGCTGGCACAATGTTTCAACATATAAAATAAAACTGTTATATTATACCTGTTTTAACATTATTTCCTTCATTATTAAATGGTACTGTAACTATCTACAATTATGATAATAACATTAGCAACTTGGTTCATGCCAAATATAAGTACAAGGGTTGGTCAATGAGCTTTGCACTTTACTAAAAAAAAACTGTTTAGGCAAACAGGAAAGCTATGCATTATTGTAGAGGCACATATTTTATTGAAATTTCCTACATGTTCAGGGTGCCTGATAATGAGAAAAGAAAATTGGTGGTGAAACTAAAGATGTGTGTCGGGGGTATGTGAGTGTACCAGAATTGGTCAAAAAGTTTTGCCCTTTTGTATGAAGAAGTGAAGACATGAACTTGAAAATTGTGGCAAACTTTAGTCCTTCTCTACATACTGACTTCTCAAGGCAACGGGCCCTAACTTATTTTCCTAATGTCCTCATAACTGTGTCCCAAACTATAACTCTAGTTCAGTAATAAAATCCTCAATTTTTCTTCTACAAAATACTTGAACATGCCATGTACTCACAGAAAATTTCAACCAAGAGTGTATTTTTACAATGACAAGTAACATTTCTATCTGCCTTTATTTCCTAGTAAGTAAAGTGCAAAATTGTCTGACTGACCCTCTTATTAACAGCTGGTTCCATTAACATGTTTTAAAAAACAAATACCATTGCTTATTTGCAGTAATTTAAGTATTAGGTACCTTGTAGCAAGTCAGAACTTATAAGGCACTTTTCTGATGTTATTGATCCAAACCTGAATACTAAATTCACTCATTCATGGTCCGGGGACTGGGTGGTCGAGAATAAGACTCATCCTCTGGACAGGAAAGTCCTGGGTGCAAAACTCACTATGAGCAGTGGGAATTTTTCACTTTGAATTCAGTTTCTTTATTGCTTTACCATCCTCTGATTTGAATAGTGAGATGCAATGTCTAGCCCTCTTGGAAATTGGTGAAAAATTGAAGGTCTTGTGTGCACTCACATTAAGAACCCTTAGCAGTTTAAAAAGTTGAAGAGTAAGCCAAAGTGGACACTGCCCTGGGCAAAAATTATTAAGCAAAACCTGCCCATGCTGAAGACAGATGTGCCGCAGGTCTGCCACAAACTAGCAACACAACACATTCATGCCACTTAACAGGTGAACGTTAAGAAGAAGATTCATGGTCCAAACCAATAGCTGTTCGATATCATGTAACTCCATAACCCTTAATCTTGCAACAGTTTCATGATTACTCTTTTCCTAAATCATGCTGTCAAACTGTCCAGCAACTTTTCCCCTTTGTTTCTATCCCTTCAAGTTTTACCTTTGAACAGTGGAGATGGAGTTAAATAGTGTAGGCCAGACTTAATATACCCTGAATATGATGGAAGACCACAGACCAAGATTTTGTTGCTGCTCTACAATATGCATTAAGAAAGGTTTTAAATTGAGATGGATTACTGTAATATTGGGGAGCCCCCAGTCCAAAAGTATCTGTTCAAATCTCATGTGGAGCAATCAGGCTCATTTTTCAGTAACAGTTGTTACCCTGAAGCCAGGGTAGGTGAGATCAAGTACTTTAACATCCTATCACAGATGGACTATCAAATGTAGGCCCAGCATTCAACATGAGCATGTAAAATAACCTTCATGAGGTTTAATTTGTAAAATCTCACCAACAGAGCGTATGAAAAAATATGCTCCTCTGGTTATGTCTTTATTCTGTAGTGATAGAGAAGCCTGTGTAATATGTAAATACCTCGAGCTTACCCAATGAGTAATCAGACGAACTGGGCTACATGCCTAATGTAACAATGAAATGTAATTATCTCTATGGTGACATCACAGACTATTCAGTCTGTCAAACAAGTAGGGAATGAAGAGGGAAGGCAATCTATTAGTCAAAAACAGTTTGCTGAAGTCAAGTGTGTTAGGCAAAAGACACAAAATATAACAGTTAGGTGTAGATGACAACACAGCGGTAAATGTATCCAACTTACATCTTTTTAAAATTAGACAATGAAGAAGAGTGATCATCAGCCAAACTCAGATAAAAAATAATTTATTTTACCAAAGTGATTCTCATTGCTGCTCAAAGAGGAAAATTAAATCCAGCAACCAAAAATGCAAATACTAGATCATCTGATGATGATTTGAGCAGAAAAACACAACATAAACTATCATGCCCCCTTAGCAGTTATTTTTTACTCAGGGACAATGAATAGGATTAAGTCATTCATTGACTGAACTGTAAACAATGAAAATTCATTATTGGTTTCTTTTGTCTTTCCCAAGATTACATAGGTAAAGGCCTAGTTTAAGCACATAAAATTATTTCAGTTCAGAGAGTAACTTCCCCTTAAGTAACACTGCACCATTTGGTGGTTCTCTTCTTTCACTAAAGTCCTAATCATAGGATTTTCATCCCTAACATGATTGTGTTCCAATGCCAACTAAGGGAGAGGATTCGTTTTTCTGAAATAATTACAGTCGAACCTGGTCTTAGGACCATTGTTAAAGCGTTTCCTGGTTATAGGACCGGGTCTACAATTTCCCCGAGTTTTTTACTATATGCTAACACTGATTACGGCGCTCACCGTATGACGCGACCAGAGACCAGGCTAATTAACCGCCGCCAATGTTATTTATCCCGTTTACGACGACCAGCCAGTCCTTCGTCTCGCTGGGAGCTATAACGATCGACACAGGTGTCTACAGGTGTTGATGTTTTCCCGTATTTAGTGAGTCCCAGATTACAGTGGACGTGTTACGTTTATCAGTCAATACTGGTGCGACACAGATCTATGATTCGTGAAGTGACATCACTTCGCGGTTCCGTCTAGACCAGAGTAGACCATTGCGTGGCCCGTATAAATTACAGGAATTAACTAAAGAATTAGTCATTGCCCGCTTAGAGTGTATTCATGTACATGTACAGTATCTCAGTGAATTATTTTTGTGGATTTTAAAAGTGTTACACACAATATAGGAAATGGCCAGTGTCAAAAGTGTAAAACCAAAGCATTAACGCTGGAAGAACGAATATCAGTGATTCGACAAAATCAGCAAGGTAAAAGTTCGCGATTATTGGCAGAACAGTTTGGAGTGGGAAAGACACAGATTTTACGTACGTTAAAGAGAAAAGCCGAGTATATGAATGACTTTGAAAATAATGCACCAAGTATGAAAAGAAGGAATAGCAGGAAAACGGGAAATGAAGACATAAATACACTTTGTTGGAAATGGTGTCAATCAGCACTTGCACGAAAAATTCCGTTATCTGGGCCGATGATCAAAGAACGAGCTTTACAGTTTGCAAAAGAATTGGAAAACTCAGTCTTTAAAGCATCGAACGGCTGGTTAGAGGCCTTCATTAAAAGACACAATCTTGTGTTTGGTAAGCAATGTGGCGAAGTCGGTGATTCAGATATGAGTGCTGCGGCTGACTGGACTTCTAAATTATCCGAGATATGCTATGGTTACGCTGCTCAAGACATTTTTAATTTAGATGAAACCGGGTTATTTTTCAAAGCGACTACGGACAAAACATTTTTTGTCAAAGGAGAAAAAATGCGCTGGGGGTAAAAAAAGCAAAGAGCGAATAACAGTGATGCTATGCACTAACATGTTGGGGGAACGAGAACCGGCTTTAGTGATTGGGAAAGCAGCTAACCCTAGGATTTTTAAAAACATCAACATAAACACACTGCCAGTGATTTACAGAAACAACAAAAAGGCATGGATGACTGCAGCTATATTTGAAGATTGGCTGAAAAGTTTTGACCGTAAGATGCAGAAAAAAAAGCGCCACATTATTTTATTTGTTGACAACGCTACCTGTCATCCCAAGATCGAACTACAGAATGTTAAGCTGCAGTTTCTGCCACCCAACACAACTGCATTAGTTCAACCCCTAGACCAGGGTGTCATTCAGACATTTAAATTAAAGTTTAGACAAAAACAGCTTCTACATCTTATCACAGTCTGGAATCAAACAAGGATGCTTCCGGAACCGAACTCATGAAACAGGTCAATTTACTGGATGTAGTCTACTGGATTGCTGCAGCATGGAAAGAAGTGGACAACTCAACCATCCTTAAGTGTTTCTGTAAAGCAGGTTTTCATTGTCTGCTGAAACACACGCATATTCTCTGACGCACATGGAATCTGCATCAAAACCGACGTGCAAATTGTTTCTACTGCAATTTCTACTGCTTTGGATAACCTTTCAAAAGAATTGTTTGGATACCAATTGACAGACATCTCCATGATTGATTCAGGGCTCCAAACTTGCAACACAATAGAAACAAACTGGATCTTCCTGCCTGCAATTTTAGCTGCTGAGGATGTGAATAGTGAATCAGACAACGAACAAGATTCTACTGACATTGAGAAAACATACACTATCGCAGATGCACATAATGCTTGGAGCTTCTGCGCACCTATTCAATAACAAACGGGAGATCTGACATACTAGACGTTATCATGGACTTGAGAGAAAAATTGAACTTATCGTTTTTTCATCTGTCAAACAACAGACTACCATATTGGATTTTTTTTCAAGTCAAAAGTGATACATGTACAGTATAAGTGGAATCTGTGTATGTGTGTTTTATTTTTGTGTGTTTAACTATCGTGTTTTATGAAAAGTGTCCAACCAGTGGCTATTGTAGACCGACATGTGCACTATGTTCTACTCATGGATTACGCTGATTTGCAGGTTAGTTTTCATAGTGCTTAGGATAAAATTTTTTTTATCGCTCTATTTTATGTGAAACCTGTGAGGCAGGACCACCTGTCCTATGGGACCAGTTTTTGAAAGTCCCGTGAATGGTCGCCTTAGACAGGTTCGACTGTATTATGCTTATTAA